>DWFY01000310.1:0-10588 GCA_018246875.1 Creonpyge creon creon | reverse complement strand
TTCACCTCCCTATTAACCACATTAACTGCTTATTGACAATTTTCTTCGGGGTATAATTTTATATTTGTTGTGGCGATTGAAAAAGATAAAAATCGAATAGCTAAAGTAGTGCTATTGTACATTTAATAACGTAACATCATGCCTGTAATCCCCGAAGAGTTAGGCAGATGAGTGTAATACACTTCCACGTTTCACCAGTTACGTTTACCTATTGCCATACACCGAGCACAATTCCAGACTGAGATAGTACTAAAAATTTTAACCAAAACTTGTAAGTTAGAAAGCTCCCCTAGCATCCGACCCGGATTTCAACCAAGAACCTCTCGGTAAGCAGTCGCGCTTGCAACCACTCGACCAAAGAGGCAGTAATAATAATGATTATTCAAATCAAACTCATTGTTGTAGTATATAGCAATATTCGTAGCAAAATTATTCATGTCTGCAAAATAGCGCAAGGTGCGTCGACCTCAAGCAACCATACATGCACACTTGTAAGAACAAGAGGCAACTTGCCGGACCACCTCATATCTGCCTATCTTTAATCTATATACCATACCTAATAACATGTGCTGCTATCGTTTTTATAGACATATCATTTGCATTGTGTAACAAAAACGCATATGTATCATTTGAATGTTATTAATTTCACGTAGTCGTCATGCATTCGATAAATACATCGTAATAAATACAGCAGCTGGGGTTCTTTGATCGTTTTTCAAATGTATCCGGCATGACATTTTTGTGAAGACCTTAAATTATTCTGTTTCTTATTAATTCTGCTTATAAAAAAAAAAACTACTATGCATGATTATAAGGGGGACGTTAGATCATCAACACTGCATAAATGACCATAACAAATTTCCAAAAAAAAACATTTATTAATTATTTTTGGGCGTGTACTTAGCCTTGATGACGATATGTTGACATTTCACACCATAAGTCTCAACACGTCCTATCAGTGGAAGCAAGGTTCAATAAATTATTTTGCTTTGCGTATATTGCAGGGAAGGTATACGAGGGATGATTTGCGATGGTTTTCGATGTTTATAATGTATTGCAATTGCATGATTGAAATTTTAATAGTATTGCAAGATCATACTATTAAAATTTCTATGCAATTTATACATCACGACCTGGTTGATATTTTGTAAAATATATACGCCCGTGTGTATGTGTTTGTACGAGAAAGCTAATTATCAGGGCTAATTTATAACCAACGATGTTTACACACAGGCGACCGAAATAACCATTTAATTAGTTAATTGCCGACTACACTCAATTATCTTACGTAATGACTACATTTCGTATTTACTTTGAATATTAAAGTTCTGTTGATAAATATATACCCTTTCGAATTATATCATCGAATTCACTATTTATAATAACGCGATTACGACATTTTCAATATATACCTTTAATTACTTTTTTTAATTAATTTCTTGCATTAAGATCATATCTGTTGATTCTTCCCGCTATACATCAACGTGAATACGCCAAATCGAATGCCCTTCGAGATAATAAATTTGTATAGTATCCATGATTCACATAATCGTAGAATAATATGCTAATTTGAAGAACTTAGTGAGCTCCTAACAGTAATAATGTATGAACAAAACACAATCGCGGCCGCAGCAGCATGCAGGAACTAGGTAGTCATTAATAAATTTAAATGTCCTTATTATTATTAGACAAAACGATGTGATAAATAAGGCGATGTACTTCAAGATCAGAAATATAATCATACAGAATAAGAATCACAATATAAGAACAGAAAGTTCTAGTTCCTTCCAGAAACTTCTATTCAGTAATTCTATCATATTTAATGAATATCTTAAAGTACGCAAACAGCACCGCAAACAATTCAACGGCTGCACTTTATGAAGTTTACATAGAACTGGTTTTATAGAGTACTTCCGAACGTCGTAACTCGGCTGGAGATAATTAGTCCATTTCTCATCAAACAGAGGGTTTGATACTTCACTGAGTACTTTTACCTAGTTCGGTGAGAGATGTATATATTCCAATCGGCCCTCCTCAAGACGGACTGACCCACCGCCTATTAGAATTAAGGATATGTAGGCCATTCAGTGGGTGCGTCAGCCATCGCCTCGCAATGTGATCAAAGTTTAATGTTACACTGACGTGAAGAACAATAGCTCTTTCATGTGCATGTGACGAATTTATTCATTTGTGTACTTAAGACATTTCTGTGTACTGTGAGACATTTAATGTTTGTGACTGTGTACAAGTCAATAGCAGCGTTATCTGGTGTGTCAACTTTAAAACAACTTACTTTCGTATCCAGCCGTCCAGGACCACAGCGACACCATCGATAGCAGCCAGTAATACATGAGTCCTTCGATCTTCCAATACAGGGGTGCGTACAAGGGTCTCGTGAGGCGCAGCGCCATCATCCACACCACGTAAGCGGGGATGCAGTATATGTTGTTGAGGACCGCGAATGTCGTGCGCGCCGCGATCCGCACGTACCGGCTGAAACAGCAGGGCCGCGTCGGTTCATCCTTGCCGCCTCGCCAGTACGCAAAGCGCGACCCCAGAGCGGGGCAACGCGGTGACACACATTGTGATTGGTGGACATGAAAGGTGAGTGCGACCACGGGGCCGGAGGGATTCGGTACTAGCGTTAGAGGCGAGGCGGCACCGCACCGCGTTCTCCCGGGCGAGAGGTGCCGAGGGGCGAGGGCTTTCGTCGGACGCGGACAATGGCGCTGCGCGTGCAATTAAACACATTTGTACATTCGACGATATTTATTAATGGAATCGTTCACCGGTTCACTGTCGGTATATTTCGTTAAGTAGACGGCGAGTACAAATTTAAAAATTGCCCGGAGGCGAGCGACACAGCGCTCGCCGGCGAGCTCACATGCGAATTCATTTGCGACACACATTTTACACCGATTCGACGTAACAATAACTCGTACGACGCGAGTACACATAGACAGACATACACAATTTTAGTTTACGATGCATACTGTGGCACGACCGCGGCCGGTCGGGTTCGTCGTGTAAAATCAATACAAAGTTCATTATATAAAATTAAAAAACGACATCGGACCGCTGAAATTATACAAAAATTACAATATTAAAGACTGTACACTATCTAATATATACAACATTTGCCAGCATAGATATGTGCGGGGGCAGTATATACAGGGCGGTGGGTACGGGCCTGGCGCGGCCGGGGGCGCTCACTAGTTGTAATCGTGCGCCATGAGGCCGTGGACCTGCTCCAGTCGGAACGCGAGTCGTTGCTTCTGCGAGAACTCGTCCTCCTCGAGCGTCACCATCAACTGCTCATTGTACTTCACCGCATACGCATACAGCTCGTTCAGCGCGCAGTTCGTATTGAACTCCTTCGTATGGAGACGCGACTCCTCCGCTAACATCGCGTTCATGTCTTGATCAGATATAGCCGGCATCAACTTTATATCGGCGTAGTACCGTTCCACCCATTCCTTATACACTGGTATATCTTTAGCATACAGAAGCTTGGATGAGGGAGAGTCTTTGCCAAGAATGTGATCAGAAGTGGAGCACGAGTCCATAAAAGTTTGAGCGATAACGGACAAGCAGGAATCGACTGTGTTGGACTTATGAACATCAAACACGAAATTTGGATTTTTAATAAGATTCACCCAGAAACGTAAGGGAAGAGAATTACTTTTCCAAGTGTGTACCACTTCGGGATCGGATATCGCGTGTTGGAGCGCTTGATCATCGAGGAAGTCAAACATGTATTTTATAGCTAGAGGTAATGCCGAGCCGCGATGCGCAGTACTGAAAATAGTCTCAAATAAATCATCCACGAATTTTTGTAACGTGCCCTTGGTAGCGAGAAGACGTGTAAGATATATTTCGGAAACCATCTTATTTCCACGTTCCCCCTCTTTATGCGCGTCACCATCGTGGTGCCTTACAAGATGCCAGTATTTAAAGCCGCCGCCATGTTCGTACTTGAGAGGACTGGCTGGAGGACTAGCCGATCCGTATTTACCTCTATTGAGCGTTTCGTAAGTATGCGATTTATCGTTTTTCTCCATGTTCGAAAGGTTATACACGGAACTCTGTTTAGCTACAAGACTAAGACAAGCGCCGTCCGGAACGCGGTAATGATTGAGAGTATTGAGTTTGCGCCACTCGCCCTCGCATTTAGTAGTGCTGTCTTCGTCATACAAAATTAATCGACCGCATGCACCCGTACGCCATTCCAAGTCTAGATCGTCACGACTTGGCCTTTGAGAATATGGCGTTGCACGGTAAATAGCGTCTAAGCATTTCTCTTTTACTTGGCTAATCGTATCACAGTCGAGAACTTTAACTTGCACGTTTTCTGTAGTAGCCTCTAAACCGCTAACGAAGATAGTCTGTTGCGATATAGACACGCTCACAGTCATCGCTTTGAAGTCGATCGACTGTCTAATGAGTTTCTCCTCGCTAAGAGAATAACGCGCCTCGGAGGTTATTGCATCTACGGGTCCTTTATCTACTTGACCTTTCATCGACCTAAACAAAAGATAAAGCGGCTCGCCTGCACATTCACGAAGAAATTTATACAGTAGGAAAGTAAACCAAGCGCTCAACATCTTTTCGGCTACACTTTCGGTACGACGTAGCAGCAGTTTAGGGTGGCTTTTGCCTTCCATGCATTTTTCAATAAGCTCCGCTAGCAACGTCTTCAAAACATCCGTGCAATATTCCATTTTACTTTGTAAAGTTACCATAATGAGCGAAGCTACATTAACACGATCGCGCATTGAAAAATATCTATTGCTTTCTAAAGTACGAATAAATAATAATAGGAATGTTTTGTTCATTATAAGCTGTCCAAACATTCTCAGACCCTTCTCTTTTCTAATAAGCTCTGGACGTTCCCATTGCAGGACGGCATGTTCGTCTATATTCGGGAACAATATTTTCATAGCGTACGAGCGATAATCGAGGAATGGTATTCCACCCGTCACGTCTCCTGTTAGGTCTGTCATTTCAGTTTGCAGCTCTGCGAATGCTTCTTTACATTCCGCAGCTACCCTTAATTCTAGAATATCCATCTGCTCCTGCATATTCTTTAGTACCCTAATATTTTCTGTGGATTTTCTCCTATACATAACTAGAAACACGACAAATACTAATATGAGTATTACTATACTGGCAATAACACCGAATAATACTGGTTTACCGATAGCAGCCGGTAGGCCTGTATGTGATGAATAGGATAATTTACCTATCTTATACGTTAGAGCGCGACCTACTTTAACGACCACCTCGGGTGTGTCTACCCCGTCAGGCAACTCATCGCGAGCGGGAGGTCTGCAAGTCAACTGATGCCTCGCAAGAGATGTAACATTACATAGACTCTCCCCTATGCGAACCAGGACATCCCTTTCCGTACAAGCTCGGTCTAGATTTTGACCGTTAATAGTTAAATATTCCGATTTATAGTACTTTACATCCTCGTCAAATTTCTCATAAATTGGGTCCGGATAAAGCAAGAAACCTGCGCCAGTCTTAGCAGAAAGGTTTTGAACGCTTTGAACATCGTCCATATTGAAACCGTATTCTAATTCTAAAGGTTTATCGGGATCTATATTGAGGCCAGCGCTTTCGATGCCCGGAGATTCGCAAATGAGATAGTTCTGACGATCAGCTTCAGTCTGAAAATCAGCTCTACATGGAGCTATGTACGGCCTGTTGTCGTGATACACATATATTTGGGGGAATTGTACAGCATTGAAATTTCGACCGGTTACTTTGATGTTTATCCCGCCGGATGGTATGCCTTTGGGTTGTTTGCGATGTGATGCTGTCGGTGGACCCGATTCAATGTAATCTACCACAGGATCCTCTACATAATCGAACTTCTCGCGTTCCAAAGTACGCATACCATTATCAAAACGCATCCGGAGCGTGCCCATTTTCAACTGATACGAATGACTCGTTCTACAGACAGCCTCGTCGGGCGATACAGACAAAATAGCGCATGGTAAATCATCGATAAAAGCTTGAATGTTGCTTCCTGCGTTAAGATACTCGCCGGTAATACGTACTTTAGTACCGCCGGATTGAGGGCCGTACTTCGGTTGAATTGAATTTATTTTGGGATTTACAAACGCGTAGTGTTGTTTGGACTCGCCGCGATAGTCAGCAACACGAACAACGACAGGGCCGTCTCGAGGCACCTCTTCACCCGGCCCGTCAACTGTACAAACAATACGCCTTGTTTTTACATACAGTTCTATGATAGGTTGACATTTAATACCCGCTATAGTCACACCGTTGTAGATATCAGATATGTTACGTCCTAGATTTATACCCTCGATAGTAATATTAGTCCCCCCATCCCAGGGACCTAACAAGGGTTTAAAAGAGTGAATTTCGGGATTGGGACATGTCTGAGTACGATTTAACCATACGCTTGGAGCACCACATTGCTCTTGAACTTCACATCTATCGGAGCCCTGGCACCAACCACAACCAAATTTCTCTTGGAGAGCTAAGCATATTCCACAATTATCCGCCATATCAGTACATCGATAAATTAATATATGAGTATTATCTGGATTATCTAAAGGCTTTGACCCTCCCCATATGACAGCAAAAGAAGCAGTTATATTTGGCGCACGAGAAGTATACGTAAATTCGACTGCTTCACAATAAATAGTGTCTGCAAGAAGTTGAGCATTCACATGAGTTACACGACCCTCTATATTAAATTGACAAACGAACCTAGTCTGAACTATGAATTGCCCGATTATATGGACCTTAACTTTTATAGCTTTCTTTACGCCGGATGGTACTAAAATTTCGTTCGTACCGTCGGATGTTGAGTTTATAGTGGGACAGAAACTGGGACCGGAACGATAACTGGGACCTATTCTACTGACACCTGTTACTAGTATATGGTTTCTACAACTTTCTGCAGTGTCATGGGTGCAACGGTGGCCATCGACACACCAATCGCAAGGGAACGATGAACTAACGCACTGGGTACAAGAACTATAAGTATTACAATCGAAAAACGTGAAATTTGTAGCTACAAAATCAGGTCCCTGAGTGGTGCGCACCGATAACTTGGCAGTGAAGTGATGCTGACCAGCAGGAATGGGTGGGAGCGTATCCGTACGCGGTGTAGTACAATTAACTCCGTAGGGTTTCCTAGTAGCATTAGTTATAAGTGTACGATCTAAAGCTGTAAATGCACATAAGAATTGTCCGTTAAGCGTAGGCAAGTTCTCGATTACCAAATCTAACGTTCTAGCCGTTGTTCGTTGTAATTGGTTCGGAGTTACTTGGCTTATCGTTGTGCAACGTCCACTACGATATGAGATCCAATACAGTGGATCTTTGGCTGCTTCTTGACAGTCCGATCGCAAACTGCATTTGTTCTCGAGAGAACACCATCCACAATAAGGGTCTTTGGCTCCGAGACATGTCAAACAAGATTTATATACGCTACACTCCTGAACTTTCACTTTCGACACATTCCTTTCAGTCATTACATATAAATGCATCAATTGAGTATCAAAGAATAAGTCTTTATTCACTGGCGACCCTTCGTCAACAATTATGTCGCCATATTCAAATGCAGAAGTGGCGCTCTCTACAACGATCTTCTTGAGATGGCCATCGGAAGTTCCGGCGAACACGACCGTGTAGTCTCCAGTCGCCGTGGCCGCCACTGCTGTTAGCCTCTTGTTGAAAACTGCTACCGGCACCGCCTCCACAGGTTGTTCGCCGCCCAACGGAGTATTGACGTCCAATCCGCAGAAATCTTCACTTATAGACTGCAATTTCGTTCCAATACAAGCATGAGACGGCGAAATAAAATCTAAGCCTCGCGAACCATTTCCACTGAAGCATGTCTTAATATTTTGCATAAACTTGCGTCGTATAGCTTTCAGAGAGTAAACACATAAGGCAGATATGTTCGATGGCGTATTAGTGTTTATTGAAACGCTCTGACTAAAAGCAGCGAACAGAACATCGTGTTGAGCTGTAATTCCGAGTTCGCCTGCTAGTACAGAACCGGCTTTGCCAACAAACGCTGCTTGCACAAGATTGTAGCCAAAATTTCCACCCCCTTCACCAGTACAAGACATGGGTATTTCAGTGTACGAGTAATAATTTTCGTCGTCATGACATACACGCACTAGTTTACTGTAGTACGTATCAGATCCAACACCTCGTAACTGAATAGTCAAGAAATAACTAAATCCTTCCGAGCTGAAGCCATATACGTAGTTAATAGGATAACGTTCACGGGATAGCGAATTGACAAACATTCTCGTACCAGTGGTGACCGCTGTTCGCGCTATTGCAAAGAGTTTTTCATCTTCAAGAGACCGACTGCTAACGGTAGGTACTTCGGAACGATAGGGTGAATTTCCAGTAAAGGTAACACCCACGTACATGACCTGTGTCATTGGAGGATTAGGAGGTCCTGGAGCGATGAACGCGACCGTCGACGCGCTGGCGTTATTCGCCACGACCGGCTCACGCACCTCGCGCACATCATGTGAAATGTTATTAAGATTCCTAACCGAACACAGCCCTTGCAAAACCGAACCACACGTTATGAGGCGGCTTGTTGCGTAGTCTATCACGAGCGCCTTATTCGCATTGTCCGTAGGTTTCTTCACGAAGCTGGCTGGACAATCGAACGTGCACTGGGCAGAGTCGTTGACAGGGCCCGTGTTGATCGATTGCGCGACTTCCAAGTCGGGGGAGAGTTGATAGATCCAGTTGACGGCGCCGATGTACACACGACCCGTGTTGCGATCGACAACCAGGTGATTGAATTGGGACGTCTGCACGGCGACCGGATCGGTGAAGGTGCGCACCACGTCCTGCGAGGCGCGCGCGGCGGCGCACGCGGCCCCGAGGGCCAGCAGCACGCGCCACATGACGCGGGCGCATGTGGCCTACCGCCGCCTCCCGCGCAGGCAACCACCCGCCCATCTGGAACGCGACACACCCGCTCAGCCACTGCCCGCCGTCGACGCACCGCTCCCATCGCACCGCACCGCTCCGCCGCCTGATTTTCGCCTACCAGTGGCCTGTCGACGTCATGAAGTCTACAACCCTAATTACGATATTTTCGTGAGTATGTAAGTATATACTCGCGGACAAAGTCGCGCGCGGATACACGAAGGCTCGGAGGGGTCCAGTGCGATCGGAGCGAGTTCACGAGCTGAAGCGAGAACGCGCAGTAACCCGCCTTCTCCGACGGTATTAGTACCAACCCATTTTGTGATAGGAAAATCTTCGATTGTAATACTTGGAAAACCCCGTACATGTTCGTAGGAGAACTGTACTGAGTATGCGATGTTCGTACGTCACAACTGTAAACACTCAGGTGCAGCGTATAGTTAATGAGCAAGTCGCCTAAACGTCGGAAGTTTTTCATCAACGCGTACAAAAATAGGTTAGTACTTGGAAAGAGCGGGCACCGGCGGCCCCGACGCGGTCAGTGCACTGATAGTCACACGCCGACGAAAGCCTCAGCATCATAAAGGGAGTAAAAAAAAATACATTTGGCATGCTTTTCGTAACGAGGGAGCGAACGTGGTAGCGCAACGATAAAGAAATAAACAAACAATAAGTAAATCATATTTGGAACAGAAATAGAAAACATCCACGACATCGAGTCATACTTACAGGATAGCCATGACGGAATAAGATCGGACGGGCTTCGAAAATTCACTAATTGATTATATGCATGTACGGGGGCGCAATTTCATAATGCGTGGACAGCGCTCTGGGCTCTTGTTGAGATCTGTAACAACAAACATCAATTTTTAAGGCCCACTCGGGCTCCATCGATCTGCCGTGGCGAGACACTATGAAATAACGTCGCCTATACGCCCAACAACACATATCACACGCACCTCTATAACCCTAAATAAAATAATTCCTTTTAAATTACTACAATAAAAATCAATATATTCATAATTACTATTTATTTATCATTTCAATAAAATGGAACGTTCAATTGCCACTCGTGCGTTCCTGAGAACTATAAAAACGTAAAGCACTCGATGAATTCGATTCGGTAAATCGAATGTCGACTCAACACTATGCGGGGACCGCAACCGGTCGCAATGTAAAATGCATTCCCTGCCTCCACCCACTTCGTTTATCCTACCACCTACGCGCATCGACAAACGTAAAATAACATCACATTCTCATTTATACACAAAAATACCTAAGACGGATTCGAATTGAACGTTATCTGTGTCTATTCCTTTGACGGCGAGCGGAGAAAAGAAAGTCAGCCATTACCGCGCACGCGAGTCGATAAACGGAAGCCATTCCAATAAACGCCACGCACTGCCGCCCGAATTGAAACCAAATATAAATCTAAAACTTACCTTTGATACTGTTAATCACTTGGATGATACAATCCTTTGGAATCCACGACCAGTTGGTAAAGGAACTACTTGTAACACTTATTGCACTTCACAATCTTTGTATCACTGTTGATATTACTAACAAAAACACTACACCACAAGCTACGAATTATCACAACATATTCTTATATAAAATGAACTCTACAAATTATCAGAGCCCG
>DWFY01000309.1:0-10591 GCA_018246875.1 Creonpyge creon creon | reverse complement strand
ATTGATCAACAATAAGATAATTATCGAATTTGCAAAAACAAATTTTCCTTCTATTTCTTTTCCTGGCATTTTAAATTTTTCGTTCCAAAAATTTTATCCATGCAGAGGTAATAAAAATATAACAATAGTGCATATTTATGAAACATTTTTGTGGAAGATCAAAAACATTTCAGCAAACTGTTCACAAATGAGATACTTCTGATCCGCAGTGACATAAACCACGCCCGTAGATTCGTTATTAGGCGGGTCCACACAGAGCGGGCAGCCTTGTGACGCATTTGCCACGCGAAGAACCTCGGTATTTGGAGACGGGACTCGTCCTGCCTCGCGTGGCCTTGCTTCAAGAGGCGTCCGTCCACACAGACCGAGCTGCTTCGGGCGGCACCTGCCTCGCGAGGCACCTTGCTCGGTGTGGGCCGCGTTTTGAAGAGCATTGACTTTAATCGTTACAAGTCTCAGAAACTGACGTGCATGAAGAGAGTGATGAATGTAGAATGAGATTTTGGCACTCACTGCTCTCTGCCTACCCTGTTGGGGAGCTGTTGTTGGGGAACATAGTAACAATAATAGCATCGACTTTACAAACAATTCCAATACTGTATACTGTCCACGGTGAGACCCGGACACTGCTAACATATTTACGTCTTATCATTGTTCAATAAGCTGCAATGTCAGTAATTATCTTATCGTATAAAAAGATGAGCATCTATTTTATCACGCAGTCACGACCTCCCATAACCAGCTAATTATAAAGAGTACAACTAAAGAACAAATAGTTCTAGGTTTTGTTTTGCAATAAGATAATCATTTTCCTCGTATACAACAGCATTTAAAAGGGCCATCAAAGACATAGTATTTTTAGTGCTGCCTACGTCAATTCTGACTAGAAGTTGACATCCGTGTCAAAAAGATTTTCTTTTTCTTCTTTCGTGTATTTCAAGCCTTTGTTTATTAAGTTAGTTATCATGTTATTTACTTGTGTGTTGTGTTTACGCGTAAAAAATGCGTTACGTAATTTGATCGTTTTTTATAGTGAACAGTTTACTTAAGCTTAAGACTGTAAGTAGATTAAAGATAAAAGACAAATAAAAAAACAAGTTCTATTTGTTTCTAAATGAGTTACGAGTGAAATGTGCCTGACGTTAAACTGTATTTAATATTTTCTTAAATTCCAATCATAAAATGCAATATTCCAAATATTCCAATTGTTTGAATTGGAATTAACGTTGAAATAGGTAGTACATTTTTGTGTTTAGATAAGACAATTATGCTACTGTGATAGCTTGTAGATTATTGACAATATTATTTAGTTTATATACGCATTGAGGTCAGGTCTATAAAAATAATAAGATACCAAAAGACGAAAATTAAACCACAGACCACGTCAAGTGTAGACCTGGGTAATTATTTTGTACCAGCCGTTGCCCGCGACTTTGCGCGCTATTTCGGTCTGTAGTTTTACTATGTTCTTAGAATAAATTAAAACAGTTGATGTAACAATGAGTAAATATGTACGTTTCATATACAATTTTATGTACGCAGACACATACATTATATACAAGAATAGAGAAGATAATTAATAAGTGACCAAGTCAGTGAGCTGGTACATTTTTTGATACGCCAATTGCTACATCACCTTGAGTTCCTGCGTAGAGGGATGTGTGGTCGTCGTTTGACATGGCAGGTTCCTGATAGAGTACTAAGTAATGAAAATATTTTCATTATAAAATTGGGAATATTTCACGTTAATTAAAATGTATTAATTAACACGCAACGCAACTTTATATGCACAGCATTAGCATATAACAATTTAGCTCTCACAATGAACGCAGTTTATACGTTTAGTATACATAATTTGCAATAATAGTAATGTGTTAACACAACTGTTATATAATATAATAGTTACTGCGTTATTTAATTATTGTGGTTAAGTCTGAGACGGTTACATAGGCAGGTTTTGATTTCCTCGTGGGAATGACACAGTTTTTCACTAAGAAAAGTATCTAATACATTGATACCCGTACTCCTCATAAATTCTCTATCACTGTTACATTTTTCTAAATTCGTGTTAATCTAGTTTTTGAGTAATATTTGCTCAAACAAGTTTTCGTATTTATCCGTGGAAACGAGTGATTTTTCCAACATAAAAACATCGTATATCTTGACCCGAATAATTTTTCACCACATTAAACTTTATTGTTAATATCGGTGCGTCAGTTTTTGTATGATACGAATTTCATGTATAAATTGTATGTTCTTCACTATCTTATTACATGCACATACAGGTTTCAATAGAGACAATCAAATTTGGAATATTGTAAATTTTAAAAACTTAATACAATAATATTTAATGCATCAATGTATAAGACAGGTAACGTCTGACAGCTTGTCCATTGTGTCTAGAGATTGAAATGGGTATAAGAACCACACGATGCAAAAAAATCGATTCAATTAATATAATATCATTTATTGCATTGAACGTCATGGTGTATTCATTATAGTCCTATTATGTGTTTTTTGTCTATGGTATTCTTTAAATTACACCTGTGTTCAGTAGTCAGAAAATCAAAGGTCATACGTAAGTTTTTATTTGAATTTCGTCACCTCACCTTTTTTTTCTGTCACCGTATAACTAAAATAACTTTCGCCATACTTTGGTAAATTCTTTTTTATTTATTATATTAACGTAACTGTAATCCCCGAAGAAGTAGGCAGAGGAGTGTAGTACACTCTCAACTTACACCAGTTACGTTTACGTTCCACTATGGAATGAGCTTTTTGCCATACACCTGGCACAAATCCAGACTCCGAGCCACCACTAGAAATGTCTACTAGAAAATCTAATTTAGAAAAATCCAATGGTACTCGAAGCGAGATTTGCACCCAGGACCTCTCGATCGGCAGTCGCGCTTGCAACTACTCGATCAACGAGGCAGTCATGCGACCAACAAGGTAGTTAAATTTATTAAATTATTATCATAAAAAGAAATTTACTTTACGAGTAAAAATGAAAGCGATAAAATTACTAAATTGTTTTTTAAAGCTTTTGTTTCTTTATGGCCATGATTACCTACTATTGCAAATTTTGCTTAGGTTCCTTTTTTAATTATTAAGGAGAGACTGATCAACATTCACTCCCATTATGATTGTTTCTACACGAACCATTCTAGGTTCACCGAGGGTCATTAAACAGTTTAGGCAATATGTAGGTGGTATTAAATTGTCTGAATGTTGTTTTCACCAAAAATGTGAAAACGTTTACCATAGTAATGAATCACGTTGACAAAATATTGACATACTAAACATCCAGAAATAACCGTCACTAAACAGCAGATTGAGTCGGCGTCGGTTATTTCATTATTGAAATAGATTTCAATCACTTCGGACGTAGATATTGCAATTTCGTCTTTTTTTCCAATTAGGATTGCGAGTTGGATTTTGTCACAGATAATTTAGTCAAGTTTTTAAACGTATCTACGACTTTTACGATAATCTGACGGTAGAAAATGCGCTATGTGAATTTGTTGCACTGACTAGTTACCTACCGTATTCTACTACAGAAGTATTCGTTCATTCCTAACTTTATAGGTTATTAAAGCACTTTAATAGCTACAATAAGTGTTAGAAACAGGGTGATGTGAACATTCTTAACTAAAATTATTCCAAATTCCCTCATATAATAAGTGAAAGCAAGTGCAGTGTTTAAAATGAAAAACCATCAAAAAAAGCACACGTATTTCAGTAAACCGCTTTGAAATGAACCCAATTTGGTGTGATAATGTGAAAAGATAAAATTTCTGTACAATATATTCGTCTGCCTAAGTGCTGTACTTAAAGTAAATAAGTGCGAAAATTGTGTATCGTGGGATTGGAATTTGTCTAAGTGGACACGAATAATAACGGCCGGTTTTAAATTAAACAACTGAAGATGATCTCGTCATACCAGTCGCCAAACAGGCTATGCAGTGTGCTGCTTAATCAATATGGTAATGTTTGCTTTTTGTATAATTTCGTCATTATAAATATAACCATTCTTCATTGTAAATATTTAAAATATTTTTTTTTATATTTAACATCCAATTCCAATTGGTTTTATGGGTTCCTTTCAAAATTTTAAATGTTAAGAATGAATGTACAGTTCCTTTCCTAGACATGTGCGTTATAAAATTCAAAGATATTTCTAAAACGAATCAAATTATTTCACTCTCTGTTGTTGAACCGTTCCGTAATATGTTCCGTTCCGTACCTGTGAAATGGATACTGTTCAATTTTATGAACAAATGTATCGCCATTTATAATCTCTTGTTACCTAATTTCAATATTATTCTTAATAGTTCAATAAGTGACATGAGAAAATTTTTACGAGAATGTTTGATTTTTTCTGGTCTTAGTATTTAAATTAATACTATGTAATTTAATTTAATAGTTCAATAAGTGACATGAGATACATTTTACGAGAATGCCTGATTTTTTCCTGTCTTAGTATTTATGAACCATGCTTTACAATAGGTACATTTTGTTTTATTGAAAGCAAGCTAATGTCTTGTTACACATAAAGCTATGTATGGTAATCTTGCAAATAATAATATTTCAGATTCACATCTGTTGGACGTGTTCAAGGCAGAAATGGCGTACGGTGTGGAAAGGTTTTTCCTGTTGTCCTACTGCCTCGCGTGTTGCTGGCCAGGTTTCAACGCGAAAAGTGATCTGCGGGTTGTGAGACAATGGAATGAGCTGGACTTCGTGTTTCCCAGCGAACAGGCGCGACAAGCCGCAATCCAAAATCGCTACTACGTCCCTGGCAATTCGGTGCCTATTGACGTTGACGTGCAACATCGACAGGGTATTTTTTTGGTTTCCAATAGTGGTAAAATGGTATAAATTTAAGATATATAATTCTGGATATAAGTTAGAATAGAAACATTAGAAATTTTACAGTTGGAATACCGTATTTAAAAGTATATATATTTTATGTTTAGTTCGCTACGCATCGCTATAAAAGCTAGTTTTGAGTTTATAGGTCTTATCTATTCTTTTATTTCACTCAAAGTACATTAACAGATTCAAAGTATGGCTTTATTCATTAACAGCTGCAAAATTTAAATTACAATCGCGGACGCATCCGCGGGCAAAAGTTTAATTAAATAATGACAATTTGAATTAGAACACAGATAAATATAAACAAAAGAACTTATACCATGCGGTAAATTGTAAACTTTTTGTATACATTAATTTTTTTTAAACTTACCGATAAAAAATCAACTGGGGTTAGGTGGTATTAAACGAACATTATTAATAAAATTTTAACTTGTGAAACGTGGGAGCATACTACACTCCTCTGCCTACTTCTTCGGGGATTACAGGCGGGATGTTACGTTATTTTTAATGCAATTATTGACATTTACATATTAATAATATGTGTTCCTAGTTCTATTACATCATCTGAACATTTAAGTTGTCACATAACTATTTCCGTTACTGCTTTAAATATAGTACTTACGTATTACTTAAATAGAAATCAGCTCGGGAGAACGCCAACCTAACGATACAAAAGAAAAGTTAAAATGAAAAGCGCTAACGTCTATTTCAGAACTTTTTGCTATTTTGTGTGATCTTGAAAGCACAGCATGAATTATACTATTGCGGTCACCACTCTTGCAGCCGTATTTTGCGAGACTACTACTTTAATAATAAAGTATCTGTTTACATTTTATACAAACAATAATTATGCAGTAGCTCTTATTGCTTTCTTTATATTCCTCATCATCGCTGTGGTGTAGATACCATAGAGTCGTTTGAGATGATTTTTGAAAGCTACAAATATAATCTTTATTGGATCGCAGCTAGAACTACGCGTTGTTTTACATGGGATTAATTTTATCAACCGGAAAGGACACTCACTTGTGCCACTGCAATAGGTATTGACCAGTTAACAATTAGACGTGTCAAAAACGTTATTTCGTATAGAGCTCGCACAATCAATAACATCGTTAAACTAAACAAATGCCGAGACTCACCTATGTTGATCAAATAGGCCAGATATTGACTGAATGAGGAAATCAGAAGTCTCCGAACCGGCGTGCATGTATGAAGAGAGTATTGAATGTAAAATAAGCGTGTCGGTCTGGTACGATAGAGATATTTTGCACTCGATCCTCTCTGCGTACCCTGTGAGAGACCTGACGTGAAGATATGTATGTACGTATGAGTGATATGTAAAAACATACGTGACTTAAACCGGATATAAATTGATCGAGTCGTATAAAGAAAGGAAACGTTTAATAGTAAAATGAATGACCATCCTCATAAATATTTATTCTATTATAATTGCGGTGCAAAAAGCAAAACGATCTGCGATTATGTTGACAAAATTAATTGCAATGTAAATTCATGAATCTCTCTTGTGGCGTCAATCATCCGTTCTTTAATTAAATTCAACTTATCAATCGGTATACTTGGTAATGAATAAATACCCTTTGTTGAATTATGTAAATGTAATCATGACACGATTTTTATGATTTTTAGTGTAGTTTTCGTGAATTTTCTCATATGGCACTTTCATGTTGGAGGTTTTTATAATAATTTAAATGAAGTTTTTAAATCGATCTATTGAAAGCGTTACAGCTTAAACAAGCTGAGGCGTTCGTGCGACTTTATATTTCGTTTCAGATGAACCACATAACATTTAATATAATATTATAATAGAATATTTCGGTTATAGTTTGATATGCTTGGAAATTTTCTACGAACATTTTTTCATATAGTTCGTTTAAATCACGTAACATCATTACGCCTGTAATTCCCGAAGAAGTAGGCAGAGGAGTGTAGTATACTCCCACGTTTCACCAGTTACGTCTACGTCCCAATACGGAATAGGTGGTGAGTCTATTGCTATACACCGGGCATAAATCCAGGCTCCGAGACACTATTAGAAATTCTAATTTTTAGACAAATCCAGTAGTATTCTACCCGGGATTTGAACCCAGTACCACTTGATTGGCAGTCGCGCTTGCAACCAATACGACCAACGAGGCAGTCTTTAAATTAAAGTCTTTAGGTCGCTTAAATGAAAGTTATTATAATTATACTAAAGGGTAGACATGTAAATTCTTATGATAATAATTATATTATATCAGTTAAATTGCATAATGCATTCTTATGCGAACAATTCCACATACATAATTGCTAATTCGTCGAACATGCGAACTTCTTTAACTAGTATAATTGTTTTGCTCCCGCTCGATATTCGAAATAAGTACTTAATTGGATTAATTCTAGGTGGAGCCAAATCACGGCTTTTCATAACGATTCCTCGTTTCGATGAAGGCCGGCCCGTCACGCTGGGCACGGTCGAAGACGACGGTCGGATAGCTGGCTACCCTGATTACTCGTGGCATAACAACCAAGGAGCCAACTGCTTAGGACTAACATCGGTCTTCCGAACCGCTGTAAGTTTTTATAAAAGATCGCTGTAGTTTTTTATAATACTATCAGAATTTAAATTATATGACCGTATGCCATGATGCAGATCTTAGTGGTTCGATAAAACTGTTTATCAAAATTTTAAAATTTCTTCATCAACCACCAGGACCGGCAGCTTCACCAACATACCGTTGTCGGTTCATATGATCATTAATTACTTTGCCGTATAACGAAACTTACAGGTGGATAAATGCAATCGACTGTGGGTGATGGATACTGGCAAGATCGGCGAAAAGCAGGTCTGCCCGCCTCAACTGTTGGCCTTCGACCTCAGCACTGACCAGCTGATCTACAGGCACAAAGTCAACGAGTCCAGATACATAGCCACCTCGTTATTCATCACACCAGTACGTATTACATACACTGATGCGACGATTGATATAATGGCTGTAGTTACCATCGACTGACAAAAGTTTAAACAAATTTCGGCTACACAAGTAATAGTACTCCTAAACTGGGTTGCGTGATCATATACAAATTATAAACGCTCGTATTTTACTTTATTTCTATTGTTTTACGTTACATTTTTTAATAATCATGTCTCTAGTTATCGAAGCCAGCTCAAGTGGCTTACTATTCGTCAGAGACGTAACTCTAGAATTCTATCGGTACTGTTTCCTATACTACACGATCCTACTTCGTCTTCATACCTAAAGGAAAACTTTCAATTCAGTTCTCTGTTCAAAACATGACAGAATTCCATGACAAGATTCCACTAGTAATCTTAAGCTTGACATTCTAGTGCATAGAAGCGGTTTCTTTCGATACTCCTTTACTATTCAAGCAATACTGCTCTGGAACGCCCTACGTGAAAACATCAGAAAAGCATCAGGCTGAAGCACTTTCAAAAAAATTCTTCGTAAATATTTTTTATCCCAACATTGATTGGACATTTGTAACTGAAAGTGTTCTTCATTATGTAAATCTATGTATTTATTTTGTGTATATATATATATAAATATGTAAAACGTAACATCACGCCTGTAATCCCCAAAGAGGTAGGCAGAGGAGTGTAGTACACTCCCACATTTCACCAGTTACGTTTACGTCCCACTATGGAATAGGTGGTAAATCTATTGCCATACACTGGACACAAATCCAAACTTTGAGCCACTACTAGAAATTCTAATTTTAGAAAAATCCAATAGTACCCGACCCGGGATTTGAAACCAGGACCTCTCGTTCGGCAGTCGCGCTTGCAAGCACCATGACCAATGAAGCAGAGTACAATACAGCACATATTTTGTATGATGATCTAAAGAAAGAACACCAAAACCTATAGTTGATGTAAGATCTCCACAATATTTTATCAACTGTAGACCTCCAGGAATTACTTTACCTGGTGTGTGCATCGCCCTTCCTTCAACACACGATACCCACGAAGGTGATGCAGTGGTCCACAATTGTAAACACAAATGTGCGGCCGCACAAGGTAATGACTCACTATAATATACTTACTTTTACCATCACACGCCACTATTTTCACTTTGTCAACCTTAGCTACTTCTTGAACCTCCCGAAATTCCACATCGTTCAACATAAAAGTCCACACATTATCACAAAACCTGGAACATTTAATAAATATTCAAGGTTTAATTGAATAACACATGTTTTAGTTCAGAAATCAATTAACAGGATGATTGTCATAACATTATTCCTTTAGATAACATTATCTTTGTAGGTTTTAAAACTATCTTTTATCACATGTAATATTTAACTCAGTAAAACTCATTATACTTGTTGACTGAAGTAGACCTTATAGGGTGAATCCCTTAAAAGTTTTTATAACTAGCTCAAGAATGCTCATTCATGAACTTCAACTTTTGTCATAAAAAAGGAATAATAAGAATGACAGTTACACATAATTTGGAACACTATTTAGTAAATGGTTTCTTAACCTGGGGTCCATGTCAGGATAGGCACTGATGGTCCACATCAGGAGTGAAAATCTATAAAGATACTGCATCTAATCCATCTAAGGTTTAAATTCCAAAATATATAGGTAAAAACAGTTCATAGAATGAGTTATGAACACGATTTGATTTTTAATCTAATTTATTCATGTATCTACTTCAGTGCATTTCAAAATATTTTATTCATTTATTATACTGTTACATAGTTGAAATCTGGAAGAAGTGCCCCATGACTATAAAAAAGTTTAGAAACCTTGCTTTAGGCAGATGGTGCAAGATAATAAAATGAATGGTTAGATGTAACCAAATAGGAAAAATGCAGATTAGACTTATTGGTAACGAACTGATATGAAGTTGGAACAATTCATACTTAATATCCAATTTCACAAAACTTACCTGTATGTGTTCAGTTTCCCTGCTTTAAATGTTAACCTAGACTTAACTCTGTTGGATAGAGCTGTGTTAATCGACTTGTCGAATTGAAGCAACACTTTCACGGCCAGCGACGGCGTTATTTGTCCATACTGAAAATTTAAACTTGGTTACTCAGTACTAACCTTAAAAGACCTGGCGTGGAGATATAATAATGTAACGTGATGAAACAGCCAAGTATTTCACAACATATCCATGTTCAAGACACGATTTACCTGTATCAACTCATCAAGGCTTTCCTGTAAAGTATTTCCAATAGTAGTATTTCTGTACAGTTGATATGACATATTTGTAGATTACGTCCGAGATTAGTCTTGAAACAAAAATATTGAGTAAATCAATATTTATTCTGATTTAGAACACAAAAATTGGGTACTTTATAGAGACAACAAACAAACCACATACATCTAAATAAAACTCAGTACACCAATACCAAACTAGTCAATTGTAATCACAATCTTGACGCTTCAATTTGACATTCGTATCCACAGATAGTGCGACATGTAGCACTTTTAACTAAGACATATTCATCGATTCTCTGCTGGGTGTTGTAATCGATGTTGGCTGTGAAAATATCAGTGTTCCGTTGTATAAAGCATAAATTCATCCACATTGTATAAAACAACGTTCCTTATCTTACTATTTTCATCATCACTTAGGGGCCTTAATTTACGTCACATGAATTTTATTTCGTTCGTTACACGGATTTTTTGATTGGTTGGTTTGGTTCAAATCTCGGGTAGGATACTATTGGATTTGAACCC
>DWFY01000308.1:0-10593 GCA_018246875.1 Creonpyge creon creon | reverse complement strand
ATACTTATCAATTGTTATGGTCGTGTAAAATATTCGATGACATGCGCAAATTTTACCTCGTACGGTATAAAAATTGAATAAAAAAATTATTACTCTACCGCACGACTGTACTTTTGCGGACGTAAAATGTAACAAGATAATATAGGGGATTTTTCTACGCGACCCTACCTTAAAACGAAACCCTATAACTGACAGTTCAAATATGGCCACTTACAATATTAATTTTGTATGTGACTGTACCTTGAAACTAAGCCCCAAAACTGATGTTCGACCTAAATATATGGCCAGTTATAACATCACACAATGAAAAACGAAGAATAAACTTGTCTATGCACGCACCTACTAATGTACGATGTACATGCGATAACATCCTGAGATTAAATCTACAACACGTCTTCATTATGAATGTATGGCAATGTAGGCGTGTTTATGAATTTTGAACAGGTAATAGGAAGGCTGTGTGCGACCGGCGAAGTTTCCTGGCACAGTAGAGCTATGAGCGTATATAATTAATACGTCATACATTTGCAAATTACTTCTTCACGCGTGTTAAGGGACTATCGAGAAATTCATCTTGTGCATGTAGTCTGTCGTTCCATTATTCCATTCGTATTCGAGTTTTCGAAAATATCATAAATGAAAACTACCAAAACTAAAAAAAAACAAAATTTTCAAACGTTATTTTAAATGTCAAAATGGTCATATAATACTTTCATTGTCTTTATCTATTTATATAGGTTGTTGATTTTGAAGTAGTTTCAAAACAAATTAAATTAAAGTTTCAACATTTAAATTATTGTGCAGTTTCCGTAAATATGTAAATTTTCGTCTGGTATTGTAAACGTTCTTTAAATGCTGTACGATAGAAATATGATGTTTGATTTATAATTGGATGTGTATCATCATTGTCATTATCATTACCATCACCACCATCACCACCACCAACACCATCACCATCACCATCACCAGCGCCATCTTCATCACCACCATCTTCACCACCGCCATCTTCACCACCGCCATCATCCACATCGCCATCAGTCTGTTGATCTTTGCGTAATCATTTTATGTATAATGTATGATATAATGTCAGTAACTCACTGCCTTACGTCTACTTAAATAGGTATTATCCAAGAGGCTTTCTCTCGATCACTCACCGATATAGCATTCGATGTTTCTAGTTAGAGATTATTTTATTGTGATTTGTTAAGACTTATTATATAAATGAATTTTTCCTTGCAATGTTCTCATTTCTTTTCTATTTTACGCTAGGCAGATGTTAGTTTGGACGCTGTATATTGTTATTTTAGGTAGCTGCTTAAAAATAACAATAAAGACTGTCGTATAGTGTGTTGTTTTATTTACTTGTATATATACATTATCGATATATAAGCGTAATATCACGCCTGTAATCCTCGAAGAGGTAGGCAGAGGAGTGTAGTACACTCCTACATTTCACCAGTTACGTTTACGTCCCATTATGGAATAGGTGGTGAGTCTATTACCATGCATCGGACACAAATTCAGACTCCGAGCTACTACTGGAAACTAATTTAAAAAATTCAATAGTATCCGAACCGGGATTCCAACCCAGGACCTCTCGATCGGCAGTCGCGCTTGCAACCAACACGACCAACGAAAAGATCATTTAATATTGATTTAAACCTTTTTTTCTACCGACCCTTTTTATCGTTCCACTGCCGAACACGTGTCTCCTCCCACAATGAGAGGGTTAAGGCCATAGTCTACCACGCTGGCCAAGTCCGGGTTGGCAGACTTCACACGCCTTAGAGCACATTTTTTTATGAACTCTAAAGTGTGTAGGTTTGCTCTTTTTCCGGTTTAAACCTTATTGCTACGTAAGTTTCAATGTTTTTTAATCACAATTGTCACCACAGAATGCTTCTAATATTTGTTTCAGAAAGGGATTTAGCGATGTCGAAGTCTTGTTGCCATTATCGGGTTTGTTTAATTAGGTCACCGCATAAAAAGGGTCTCCGAGTTTGGAGGGCTATCTCACCCCGTTAAAGTTACTTTGGTATACGTCAACAATTTTATAATAAAACAAAATCGATAATTCTGTCTTACACACATTTATTGGCGATGCTTTTGAAATGCATGGGATTACGCTGTATAGATTTATAGGAAAACTATATACGAGAAGTTATCGCTGTTAATGGATAAGAGAACTTGTTACTGTTTATTGTGTTTCTAAAATACAGGCTTCGGCTTAGTTTAGGTACCAGATTTTCCACAAATTACGCTGTCAGAACTCTGTACTGTATATTACCACTGTAGACGTTACCTAACTAGCGCTCTTGTTATAAGATTGTACTTGTTATTATTAACATCGGCAGCCCGTTTCCGGCCACTGCTTGACATAGGCCTCTCCTATAGCACGCTGCTGAGCTCGATCTTCAGCTCTTCGCAACCAACCGTTGCTAGCCACTGAGGGCGCGCATCCTACGCTACGTTCGCCAAGGCGTGGTCTCCGCTCCAGAACCCTTATTACCATTATACGCGTCATATTCCGGTTGTCGCTAGTCAGAATGTTTTGATCACTACGAGGCGATTTAATTTATTTCTCTTCACAAATGATATCAGTATTTAACTGCTGTCTTCTTAACATTGGATTGTTAGACGATTTAATTTATCTTGAACCCTTAGTTATTAATATTTGATGTTTACTAATGTTTTGTAGATGTTGCGTAAACGGGAATCTGCTATATTCACAAGGTCAATGAACTCGAGATGCTACGAAACACCAGTTTACATAAAAATAAGTCCTAAGCAAAGTGTTTGTTATTCACAAATAAAATTAACTCAGCTGTAATAATCATTTGATTTGCATGCTTGGGTTAAGGCTTGACAACGGGTTTCTGGACTTTTTAATCCTGTCAGCCCTTTTTAAATTTAGTCACACAAAAATACGAGACAAATATTATATAAAGATGGTAATTAACTCGACTGCTTGACTACTGACTTATTTTGATTGTTTCGTTGGTAGAGTGGTTGCAAGCGCGACTGTTTAACAGCAGGTCTTAGATTCGATTCTCGGGTAGGGTACTATTGAATTTTTCTAAATTAGATTTTCTACTTAAAATTTCTAGTAGTGGCTCGGAGTCTGGATTTGTGTATGGTGTATGGCAACAGGCTCACCACCTATTCCATGGTGGGATGTAACCGTAATGGTGAAACGTGGGAGTGTTCTACACTCCTCTCCCTATTTCTTCAGGGATTACAGGCGTGATGTTACTTTCGTTTTGTTACAATTATACTTTGCCCGCACGAGGATCTAACCCAGGATCTTTTGCTCGACAGTCGCGCTTGCAACCACTCGACTAACGAAGCATTCTGTATTTACAATCACGGGCGACAACATTAATTTGGTTTAGCCGTTTCATATAGACCGATTGTATTGAGCGTTGGTACACAGGACAAGTACAGGTAAATAAATCAAAATTTGCGAACAGTGCTCTAATCGAACACTGAATAAACAATGCGAGCAGTCGCGCGTAATAACATGTTCTGACATGTTTGCACTCAGAGCAAATCATTTTAGATAAACATGCTCTATTCATATTTGGTAAAGTAATTTGAATGAATTGATCTGCAGTCCCTAAGGAAGGTATCTACTGTACAGTGAAACGTAAAAGATTGATATTAGTTTCAATAATATACATATATACACGTATATACATATATACGCTGACAAACTATATACATATATACACGTATATATATAATTACATAGATATTTTTTACATCCAGACATATATAATCAATAATCGTGCTTATCACACAAATATTTCTCCTGAGTGGGAATGGAACCCACGCTTTCCGGCTCAGCAATCAGATTCTGTAACTACTGGACCAACGGGACGGTAAATTTTAATGTATAACAATGATAATTTTAAGGACGTTATAATTCAAACAACATTCTTTTCTATCCGATGTCTTCAATATTTCGTGTATGTATGATAATATTATTCGCTGTTGTCTGTAACAAACTATAAAAATTTCAGATTCAGGGTTCGAAAACTCAGGTCAATGTTGTGAGGAAAGATATAGGTAAGGTTGATTGTCTGAAAAGGTAATAAGCAGTGAGTTGGACCTTTTGATATTTGTCAATAGCAGCGTCGAAGATCGTTGACCTAAGGAGATGATGTACAGAAATGTCAGGTAACGTTAAAGCTGAATTTATTTTTATTTAGCCAAATGATTATAGGTGATATTTTTTTTGTCACTGCTTAAAATCTACTTTCAGGCAAAGGTTAAGGGTTCAGGGTAATTTTCTATATAAAAAATGTATTGCATAAATGATAATTAATGTATTGATTTTTACGATATTACATAGTTACGGTCGATACACAAAACCAGTTTGTGTAGAACTTATGTCTATAACGAGAATGTACTTAGTAAAAGATTTATCAATGTTCTTTCCTTCAAAATGATAATCTCAGTCCAATGTCTGATAATACTGCGGATAACTTATTCATAACGTTGGTTTATATTTACGAAAACAAAAAAGAACTTTTACGTGGTCTGTCGAAGCCTCAAATGATGATTAATGTGATTTCGACAGTTGTGTTATTGGCGAAGATAAAGTTTGGATTCTCTAGGCGATACGGAATTGAAAATTATGTATCCCGTGATACATTAAGACAGATTATTGGAGAAATATATATGTTTCTTTTGGGAAAATAATTAGTAGTTTGATGGTGGTTTTATAGATCTTATAGGTATTTTTCATAAATGGGTGTTTTTAAAGTTTGTATAAGGTTTTGTTTCCGTAAAATACGTTTCGTAGTTAGGTATTAGAAACGATTTCTTTGTCAAAGTAATAAAGAATTTTGAAAATACGAAGGCCTATTACACTTTCCTGTAAAATAGAATAAATATATTTCAGATTAATTTCCTAATGTTTGTAAAAAGCGATGCGTGAAATGTATTTATGTTACACATATTATTCTCATCACGTGGGTTCTTTGGGGATGAGATCTGACGAGATGGCTGTGACGGGAGCGCTTCGACACGTCGACGTGACAGTGTAGGTGTGATCGGTGTGGGATTAAGGACATGTTATTGCTAGTTATAATTACGTAGCTTCACGCCTGTAATCCCCGAAGAGGTAGACAGACGAGTGTAGTACACTACCACGTTTCACCAGTTCCGTTTAGGTCCCATCATGGAATAGGTGGTGAGTCTATTGCCATACGCCGGGCACAAATCCAGACTCCGAGCCACTATTTGAAATTTCTGCTAGAAAATCTAAGAAAAATCCAACAGTACCCGACCCAGGATCTCTCGATTGACATTCGCGCTTGCAACCAACACGACCAGTGACATTGACACTTTTTATTTAAATATAGGAAAATACTACTTAACAATTAGTAATTCATAAAGTATACCATCTTAATAATGATTTTAATGACTCTCACAAACTATAAATGTGGAAATACAACGAACAAGTGAGATTGGATCTAAATTAAGACGTCTGCCCTTAAAATCCTTTATGACTTATAATAAATAAGCAATTATAGCGCGCAAGTTAAGCTGAGCTTAACTGTATAGTCTAGACACTGGGGTTGGTAATCTTTAACTCGTGTTTTATCGGGGTTTAAATGTAAATATATTGTTATAGTTGTCCCCTATCGTTCAGAAATCGGTCCTGACACCCGACCGCAATAGTTGCATGATATAAGCTGTTAGAAACTCCGCGATTTAAACGATATTCGTTCATATTAAAGTTACATATCGTTTTAGTATAACTTTAAATTTTACTGCTTTTGCTATACATCCAATATGACAACGTTCTTTGGTGTAATATGAATTATAATAATAATAATAATATAATAATAAGAATTTGAATTATAATAATAACATGGGACAATGTTACATACGACCAAGTGATCCTAAATTGTTCAGAGCTTGTATTATGATAGCGAGACAGCTGGACTACATATATATGTACATTTCTACATATATAATATACTTAGAGTATGTTTTACACTCAAATGTAAAGTACGGCACGGCTAAGTAAAGGCACAGTACGGTTCTTCTGAGTGGGGATCGAATTTACAACACTCGACAAATCACGTTACAAATACATTACATCAAAATGTATGTAAAATAAGTGTACTAAGGTTGATCGTTCTAAAACTCTGTAAGGAAGTACCTGGATACTACAAAGTAGGTAATAGAATATTTTTAAAGCAACTTTTTATTTTAGATTTTACGTAACTAATAAATTTATGTATGGCGTATCGTAACAGGCTCACCACCTATTCCATGATGAGACGTAAACCTAACTGATGAAACGTGGGAGTGTACTACACTCCTGTGCCTACCTCTTCGGGGATTACAAGTGTGATGTTATGTTATGTAAGTACAAGTATTCATACTGGCTGGTTGTAAATAAAGTATCTACACAAATATATATTTCTATGTATATTTGTAGTTTACCAGCTGTCTGATCACTATAACACACGTTCTGTCAATGCTTACTCTAGGATCAGATGGCCATGTGTGGAAATGTCACATGATATCATTATTATTAAAATCCAGTTATTTCGTTCTTCACAAATTTACTAGACAATTTCTAATATATGTCTCATAACAATGCACACTCAGATGCAGATGTTTTAATAATATAACTTACAAAAAAATCCCTGACCATTCATTGAGTGAAGTTATCAATTCTTAATTCACCTTATTTAAATAACTTTTTATTCAATTGCAGCGCAACAGAAGAAATCACTGTTGCTTGAAAAGGAAAGCATTCAAGAGTTAAAGACAGAGTTACTAGACTATAGTGAGGATGTCAAAGAGATGCAGGAAATTGTGAAGACAAAGCAAGCAGACATCAAACTTACTAAAGGAGCAAGAAGGTCAGTGTATATAACTCCCTTAGTAATGATTAAAACACTTGAGTTAATTAAATTTATTGATATATACATCTGTGTTGGGCTGGAGTAAGAATACATCTCTCGATCCCACATCGGGATATCAAGGTGTCGTAAGAGCGACTAAATCCAGCGTTGGCAGATTCTTGTGGCACAGCCTTATGTCATGGCCGCTTATGGGCTGCAGTGTAGGTGGTGCGAGAAGCTATGCTCGGTGATCTCTGACTGCATATCCAGCATTGAGATTATAGGCAAAATTCCTTCAGGAAAGGCCTATGTCCTCCAATGGACTTAAATAGATGAATAATATTATTCTGAAATACTGAAAATGTCATAACATCTTTTGGCCTTTGCCTTACTATATTTTTTGTTGTTCATCTGTATGTACATACATACATACATACATATCTTCACGCCAGGTCCCTCACGGGGTAGGCAGAGAGCACCATCTGTATGTAATGGTAGATAATGATAACTGCCTGATTTATTTAATGCATGCTATTGAACACCTATATACAAGGTTTACACAGGTTGTCATTTAATGCCAAGTCCTACCAATAGGCCCTATCAACTTTTATCTATGGAATAAATATCACAAACAAGCAATTATCATCATTGCCTAGTTATGAAAGACTGCCTCATGGTTACAAGCGTGAGTGCTGATTGAGTCCTGGATTCGATCCCCGGGTCAGGTACTGTTGGGTTTTTCGAATTTGAAATTCCTAGTAGTGGCTCGGAGACTGGATTTGCGCCCGGTGTATGGCAATAATTAACCCCCCTATTCCGTAGTGGAACTTAAACATAACTGATGAAACGTGGGAGTGTACTACACTCTGCCTGCTTCTTCGGGGATTGCAGGCGTGATGTTACGTTTACTATACATCTGACTTATATATGTTACAAGAGTCGCTATGTCCCATTTCCAATGTATTGTATTGACTTTGATACTCGAGAGTTCGTACATTGCGTCAACATTGTATACACTTCCGTAAGTTTTATTAATCTCGCCTACTGTCAAGTTAAAACATACTTTTAAAATACTAAACAAATTCAACTTTATTATTTAAAGAATCTCCTGGAAATATTTCTGAACAGAGTAGGTTCGCTACAAAGAAGTTACAAACGTAACAATAAAATGTCGTATTTTATTCTCGAATATTGGCATCGATAATGTATTGTGTATTAAATAGATCTTGGTTGGCCCGTAAGTGCAGTGGTTAGTGAAACTGATTGCTGCGCCGGGTTTCGTGGGTTCGATTCCCACCTAGAATAAATATTTCTGTGATGAGCACAAGTATTCGTTTTGTGTCTGGGGGAAATAAAATATCTATATATGTATATATTTATACATATATGTAGTTTATCAGCCGCCTGGTTACCATAACACAAGCTCTCTTGATGCTTACTTTGGGATCACATGGCCGTGTGTGGTGATGTCCAAAGTTATTATTATTAAACCGCAGAATCTTGCTGGTCTGTAGACACAAAAGACGTTTATTTTGTGCTCTGAGTATTGAATGTTCTAACGCAGTCCACAAAGGAAATCTCTGAACTACAGCCCCTGATAGATTTTTAAAATTAGTATTAAATGGAAAACTATAATCAATATTGGGAGTGTACTACACTCCCTGCACTCCCCCTACTACACGGGGATTACAGGCGTGATGTTACGCTTTTTATACGTTTACAATCAATTCTTGTTTTTATGATTTTGGATAGTAATGACACTCATTATAATGAAGTATTAGATTACGTCTAATATGTCAGATATAATGTTATCTACAAAGACTAAATTGTACTCTAAAACACGATTTTAAACAAAACCTAAGCTGAAATGGATACGTCATAGTAAACGCCACACAAAATAAACACTCTGTATATCTGTAAACACCAACGCTCGATATTCCCTGGAGAACTTTCTTCGAAAGATGGTAGATCAGGATGCTTGAGTTTGGCTCTTTATATTCAAAAGTTTGCTTAAAGATGTGGTAAAATATAAAGTTGGCTTCTTATTGAGCGAGATACGAGTATCGATTAATACAAGTACGGTATTAAGGAGAAAGTTCATGAAATTGAGACATGGGGTGACGCGGTGGCTTAATACGGCTTACCGAGTTGTCTCCACGTGCCAGTTGTATAGGTACAGTCTCTGCGTAAAATGTGGTATCGAAATGTTCCACCTTAATAACTTTTAGTTTAAATTACTGTCAGAGTTTTATCTAAAGGAAAAATTGTAATTAAACATTAAAGATTCCGGTTTTTTTTTTCTAAAATAATCCCACTTGTCACATCAAAATATAAAGCGCAATTATATATTCTCATAAATAAGTTTCTCGTGTTCAAAGTAATTAAAGCATCTTCAAACTTTTAAATATTTGAAAATAAACTCTTGGCTATGTCAGTCTTGAAAACTTTTTCGAATATACTTAGACTCCCGGTTACTTAGGTTCTGCTCTTAACATTCATGTTGGTTAATAAAAGTTATAAAACCGCAACGTTTTGCATATAACAATATATTTTCAGCAATGTATTAATGTTCGGAGATCAATTTAAATTTATTCGGAAATGTAAGTATGTATATACATTTTCCCGGGTCTCTTCTTAGAATGAGAGGGTTAAGTCTACCACGCTGTCCAAATGCGAGTTGGCAATCTTCACATGCCTTAGGAAACATTTTTTTTAATGAACTTTAAGAACCTCGCGATATCATCACCGATGTAGCAAGTGATGTTTAATCTTAAAACACATTTTGTAAAGAGGTGCGCGGCAGGTATTGAACCCGGGTTCCCGGAGTGAGAAGCTGAATTTCAAACCACTAGGCTATCAGTGCTTCATACATACATATCCCACGCCATGTCCATTACGGGGTAAGCAGAGAAAATTCGGAAATGTGTGTTAATAAATTAGGTCGTGACAGGCAGCTTACTTAAAGATAATGTATTACAGCGCGGGCGGCTCGTGCCCTGAAAACCTCTCTTTACTAAGTAGTTAGAACGGAACTACCACCCCTCGGTAATATAATCCCGTTTTAAGTCCGCCAGTGGAGGTGTTCGATGTGTCATTATTATACTTATAACAAGAGTAGACGATGCAGTTACCAGCTCCACCCCTGAGCGTTCAGCAATCACGTAGTGTTCATTACAGGATGATACAACTTTTGCCTGGGCTCCAGCGAACTTTATAGTCCTTACTCAAGATAGCCATATTTTACTAGCTGACATTTTTTTCTTTACCGTCTGTCCACCCATTTTGCGGCAGTTGAAAGACCTAGTATCTAAAAACGATAGAGCATACCCCAGTACTTACAGTATTTCAGACATTATGCATTTATTCGTTGCATATATTTACGAATTTTCTACACATGCAGAAATCGGGTTGAGTGTAATAGGTATTAACGTATCATAAGAGCTTAGTTTGGAACGAACAGAACTAAGTTAGGGTCAAACCTTATTTGACACAAAGTCAAGTCTAATTTTACACAAAATCTTTACCTTAAAAGAGGTGCAGTCATTCTTAACATTGATTCTATTTCACCGCTATACACACTGTTTATATAAATAAAGTACAATCAGGGTAAATTAATGGTCATGATAAGTAGAATCTATGTTTACTAACGTATCACTAGAACTAATTTCATCATCATCATCATCACCCTATTCCCGTCCACTGCTGGACAGGCCTCTCCAACAGC
>DWFY01000307.1:0-10601 GCA_018246875.1 Creonpyge creon creon | reverse complement strand
TAGGTTTTAATAAAATATACTGCCTCGTTGGTCAAGTGGTTGCTAGCACGACTGTCGATCTAGAGGTCCTGGGTTCAAGTCCCAAGTAGGGTACTACTGGATTTTTCTCACTTAGATTTTCTAGTAGTGGCTCGGAGTTTGAATTTATGCCCGGCGTATGGCAATAGGCACACCAACTATTCAATGACGGGACGGAATCGTAACTGATGGAACGTGAAAGTGTAAGTACTACACTCCTCTGCCCACCTCTTCGGGAATTACAGGCGTGATGTTACTTTTTTAAATTTCTGTATGAAATAACCATACAAACATATTGTTAAGTCTATTTCGCATCTTGGTGTGCAGAAACTAAAGAGTTTCACCTACTGTGATCATGAAAAACTTCTGTCTCCCCTTCTACATTAATTGAAGTCGTCATACATGCTTGCCTATTAAAGGAAGCTGGGCTTTTTTTAGGCCGTCTTCGATTGTCTGATTTAGTCGAGGTAGGGTGCGCCGAGATTTGCTTCTTCCGACTCTGCCGTTACTCGGTCTCTATGTTACTTACCTTATAAATCTGTTTCGTAACTCTACTGTCATTCATTCATTTTTCATGATCCAATCACAGTAACGCATTCACACATTTGCCGCCAGTAAGCAATTCAAATTTTGCCTCCCCTGTCGGCTTACAATTCGATGCCTGAGTTCAAAATTGCATTCATTATAAGTGTTTTATCAATAAAATTGTAACTACATATAATTTGAGTGCTACCATAGGACTACTATACCACCTTCTGTAATGAGGAACTTTAAAAAACCATTTAAACCTCTAAACATTAAATTTACTGTCATCGTTATTTTGATGTCATATAATACATCATTGTTTCGTATAATATGTTAAATTCATTATAATATTTAAGATGAGTACATGAATCTATAGAAAGTGTAAATTTGAAATGTTAATTTCCATTAATATAATGATTCAATATTAAACTTACATTAAAAAGGTCAATATTAAATTAACATTGAAAGGTTATTTTGAAAATTAATTCCGTTAAATAAGGGAGCTCCAGTTTTTAAATAACTAAGTAATCTCGCTAGAAAATCTTTATTATTACTTCTACACTTTAGATAATTATTGGCTGTTTACGAGTGTGTTGGGTATTGAAAAAAATACAATTTCATAGCTGGGCCGTTTATTTGAAATACACCAGGATAACTAGATAAAAAAAATCTTTATTTCAGACTATGAAAAACAATGAAATTGATATGGTAACATTATGAATATAATTATGAAATACGTTTTGATACAAGCCATTTGCATTTCCATAGATGTTTATGAAAATAAAATTAATTTACCAATTTTAAGTTAAACAAAATAATAGCATGAATTGGTTTTCCGGAATATTTTTATATACTTTGCAATTGTTTTCATTATGATTATTGACGCTTTTACTAAAGTAAAAGTTCTTTACAAAGTAATAATTTTATTTAACGAATTTACTAGTACATCACTTCATTGTGCATATATGTACTATATTTTAGATGTAAATGGCTCGTTGAATATTGTTATTACAACACTCATTGAAAGTAGATAATAATATACGTTGATGTTACATTAGATAATAATATAATTATGCCAAAGAGTGATAAAATAACATATACACTTTATTTAATAAGATATTATATATCAAAAGTTCAATAGATTTCAGATAAAATTAACAGGAGGATGACAACAGATTTAACGGTAACATTAAAATGTGATACAAGTACTACTACATCAAAAAAGATAAGGTCACATAGAAGGTAGCGTTCAATATAACCATCGGACAACACATATATTTAAAATGTCGATACAAACATGTAAGTACATACAGATGTCTTATTATAAGAGGAAAATTTCAAAAAATGTTATGAACCACGCATATCGATATAAAATCATCGATAACGATAAAGCATGTTTACTTCATATTTTGTTAAATTTTTTTACGTTGGCACCATTTATCGAGATATAAAAAATATTAAGATATTTTGTGCCACTTGTAAACAACCACTGGAATGTAAGCGAAGGGCAAAATTTCATTTCAAATTTAATTTTTTTTCCTAACAATGAGATTAATGGGTTTTGTTATAAATGCAGTTATCGAATTTATAGGTACTATAATTTTAATGCACCTTAATATTATACATATATATATTAGAAATATTATAAGGTACCCTATATATGTATTCCCGCGTAACAATATCGTGGCCTGCTTATTATTTACGAGCCCAATCGTATTTGTATATAATTAATTTTATATATAATTTGAAGACAGGTTAAATATTTAGTTATTAAAGATTAAAAATCGCGAATTTAATTACATTAAATAATATTCTTGTTACACTTTGATTGTCTTTTTCGTGTATATTTAAGATTTTTTAAACTTTTTTTATCTACATGCCTTGTAAAGGTCATAAAGATGATATAGATTTCACTTTTACTGGTTCAACAATCGGTGTAATGTATTGCAATATAAACAAACAATAAAGCTAAAAACAGGATAACTTCGTATATTTTGCTAGATTAGTAAATTTTATAAATATTTTAAAATGAAAAAACAAGAACTATATCAATAAGAATTATTTAGTTTGTCTATAATGTTATTAAGGAACGTGCCCAAAACAACATATTCCTCAAGGATGCACTCAAATTATCAATCGTTCTAAAAATCGATGTGTCTAAGTTTATGAATAACTCTATAACTATAGCATGAAGTCTTTTAAAATATTATGTGGCATGTCTTTTATAGCCGCGTTAGTCTTTTTCGTTACTAGTGACTAGCTCAACTCGCGATCCGTTTTGTTTATGACACCGAGCAATCGGGCAACCATTTGCAAGACATGCGTTTGAGAAAATCAATAGCATTAAATGCAACTCAGGACCACCTAATACAAATTGTACTCAAAATTATAAACCACGTAAGGGCACATCTAACATCATCCTACGATATTACGTGTCTGACAGACTACGGTAGCAGAAGTCAGTTGACAGATCTATTATGAATGAATGAAAGCACAGATAACACAATCTAGTGCTTAGTTGATTGGAAGATTATATTTCGTTCTGCATCACTTCCGGTCTATACTGAGGCGTGGCAATATAATTATTTCTAAACTACATTTTATTACATTGGTGTTGACAACTGATGCCGCGAGCGGTCCAAGCCCACGTCCACGGTGACAACCTTTCCATCTACGGGCGAACCACTGTCCGCGTCACTGTCTGGTATGATCACACACACAAACGACTTTCCACTGTTCGCATCTTTAGGATAAATTGTCATTGGAATGAATCTATCACTAGTTCCATCCACGTACGCCGCCAGCCGGGAATAGACTTCAGGAAAGTGTTTCTTCAAGACCACCCCCCTGCTCTCCAATTCACTTACAATATTTTTGAAGCATATTTCTCTAAACTTGTGCGCTGTTGCTGCGTTCTTTTCTCCCGCATTGCATAATTTAGAAGTTAAAATGAGCGTTTCTCTGTCCTCTGGCGTTCCTTTGCTATCTCTCCTGTTGCGTTTTCTATTCTGTTCTTGTATAACTGCCGATACAGTCTTGCTGAGTCGTAATTTAGCACATCGGGACACCATTTGTCGTTCCCATTTAACGGCTCCCTTAGTTGGTACCTCGCTGATAATACACACGGCTACATACAAAATTACTCTTGTCTCTGGATTGTAAGCCTTGCATAGTTTTACTACTTCCGTATATAATTCCGCACCCATTTCGTTCGGCTGGAGGGCTGTCCATTTAATGAATTCAGGCTCACTCAAATATTGGTAGCCGTGTGTCGCGAATTTTTCTGCTGCCTCGGGACTGGTAAAAAATATTTTTACGACACCCCTCCCTTGGGATAGATAACCTTTGTGTCCAATCGTGCTGATTTGATGCAGAGAATCAGCGTCCTCCTTTGCCGCAGATATGATTTGTCGACAGAGTGAACTGGCGCGAGAATGTAAGCAAACTTTTCTGTGCTTTTCCCAGTGCGCTCTCCGGCATTCCTTGGAACAATACATAGTTGTACAATTGTGGCACGTCTTGTAATGTCTTTTGGCATCAGTCAATGGAGCGCGGGACGGGCACTTTGGGTATTTGCACTTGACGAATGCTTCGTCACCGCTGTTTTCTGTTTGAACGGATGAAAGAGAAACACGGGAATCGTTTCGAGTGAGATTATCGGACTTTAGGGTGGCAGCGTCGAGACTGGTGCGGCGATCTAAGGAGACGCTCGGGTTAGCGAAGGGTTCACTTCTCCTACGAGAATGTTCTCCCAACGCTGACCGAGGGCGTCGCGATTCCGGCATTGGGGCAAGAGTATCAACTGAATCCGTGTCTGAAAATAAATAGATGACGATTTTACATGGCTCATAAGAAGAAAGTGTACCCTTTAAAAAGACTCAGGACCATTTCTAATTACCAATACATTAGAATACCACAACACAACTAAGACTAGACGACATGCTGAGGGGTCCATACCACTAATCTAAACAAGAGCATGCTTAAAGGTGATATATATATATATATATATATAGAAAATACGAATACATAATAGTTACTTGTGAATGTAGAAAATATTTTTAATGGTAATCAATGCGGCCTCCGGTCTACGCTTTGGCATATAGGGATATAATACTATATAAGATATAAGTCAACTATTATTAACAGTGAGTGTTATTGAAATATATAGATGTAGTTACTGGGACTATATATTTTATAAGCAAATACAGGTTACTAAATCAATGTAATTACAATGTCAAATACGTAGCTATACAAATAAAATTATATGTTATATAAAAAAAACAGATCGTTCTGAATTAGATCTCGACTGCTAAAACAAACATAGTACCTTTTAAATAGATCCATACAAAATCGGTTATTAAAAAAAAAGACTACCTCATAAATGTACCAATGATTTCTAGCTGCAAGGTGTGACGTGGAAGTTTTGTGTGAATCCATTGAACGAAATGTAATTGTGTGTTAGGATTAGGTAAGTAAAAAAATTGGAACGGCTCTGACTTACGTATCGCTCCTACCTGCTCGGTCGGGTTCCGGACTGGGGTCCGTGGTGGAGCTGGGCCCGTCGCTAGGAGTGCCCAGGTAGCGGGATGCGGGCGATATGCTGCTGTGCCCGCTGCTGGCTAGTTGCTCGTATCGCGGGCTCTAAGGTAGGTAGATTTGTTTGCCAGCGATATAGGAGTGCTTTAACGGTAACTGTGAAATATCTAAGCTGTAATTGAAACTGATTCCTGATTAAGTATTATGGTTCTCGGGAAATTGAATACGCAAACGGGCAATCTGGGTTACTTAATGAATTTAGGTGAGCGGGCTGTATGCTTACGTAATGTGAGAGATTTCTGTACATTAACGTAATGCAATTTCTCATCCAAATTATTAGGCTATTAGTGGCCGCGTTTCCGTACGCGCTGAATACAAAAAAACGACTTTGTATCATAAAAACATATTGTCATAGAATAAAACTTCAAAATTAACTCAAGACTCTCGCACTCACGCATTGTCCTAAAATTTTGCTTATATAATGAGCAAATGTAAATTCTCCGATAACATTAATTGTTGTTATTTTTTGATTATAGAATGCTATTGACTGCTGCCCATATAGATTCAGCAAGTTTTGTGACGGGCCCGAATAAAGTGAGTACAAGAGGGTTAAGAGTGAGATTCAGTATTCGGGGGAACGCGCTATTAACACCCGCGAAGAAGAGGATAAGCACCTTCTACAAGAGAATCACACCTTGACACAGATTGACTCTGTGTATGTATACAGCATTGCGACGGATTAGGATGGTTGCTCGGGCTCAGATTTCCAACGTTTGCCATACAGAGCACATCGTTGTCCACACCAACGAGCACGACGAGTGAGGTGTACGTGGTTGCTGTACGGCCTATGGGAGGGTGACGAGCATTGTGGGCGGGGTCTATCCGCCAGTATGATATTATCGGCATCATCTTATACGTATTTCCATCTCGTGAAGGGACTTATCGCAGAGGGGAGTTGTCGTTGGATGTAAAAATCTATGGTTTCAATCTAACGATTCATTTACAGTCGTTTCATTGTGTAATAGATAGATTGATTGTATACAGCGCCATCTAGTAGGCAGTTCAAAAACCATCTATAAATAAAGTGTTGCCATACAAAGTTTCAATCCTTTTTACAAAGCCACAGAAGTCGAAATTTTGATACAAATATTTAATGGACATATAACTTGTTCTTCGACTTTTATTACAATATAGATTTTACTAAATATTCTATGTATGTAACGTGACGGTTTCTAGTATATAACGTGCACTTTTATATTTTTTTATTAATTTTTAGATTAACTACGCATATAGAAATGAGAAATATTAATCTAGTTATGTTTGGATATTTTAGCGTCAAATAAATATATGTACATATGTATGCATGAACATTTCATGTTACATTTGTGTATACCTTGCCACCCATGAAATAGTAAGGGCTCGAAGATTTCCTAGGACTTGGTTGAGGAGTGGGTATTCTTGCTGGCTGAGAGGGCAAGCCCAGGAGGGAGTCCAGTACATCCTCCAGGGTTGTAGAACCCGGAGACGGTCTAGTGATGCCCAGGTTCAATGACCGCTGGGAATCTTGCCAGTCTGCAAATAGGTGAGCGAAATATTTTTTATTTATAATTTTAGCGTAACGGCCTTTATAGTTTTTCTAGTCTTCTTCATTTCAATAACTTATTACCCATTGTTGTAATGGATATATGTTATATAGAAATCATAATTGAATTCAATATTTTTACAATGACTGTCATTTCCAGTAATTTCATTTAGATTCAGTAATAATTCGAAAATATTCTTAAAAATATATGTTATTTATGACAACTCAATGGGAAGGCAAAAAGGGTGGTAGGTATTTATGATGCATAATTAGAAATATTATTATTTATGGCAACATTCCTCGATCATATGTTGCTCGTCACAAAAACTTACGTAAATAATCAGATAAGTAAAAATTCCACAACAGGCACTCAAAGTTTTGGCTATAGATGAAAATACAACGCCTTAATAAAACAAAATTAAACACAATTATCACGAGTGTTACGTATAAATAAAGGAGTTTTATAAAAAGTTACTTACCATTGATATTCAATAGAGGACCCCGCTGGAGTTATTAATTTTAATATGAACTAGCCAAAACAGTCATGAACAAGGCACAGATACATAATAACTGAACACGGCACAAAAATAAAAAATAAAACGAAAAATATAAAATAAAACTGAATATATTTAATAATCACCAAAAGTAACTAAAGTACAATGATCGAAACAATAATAACGAGGACAATGTTAATGTTTTTTCAAAACGGACATTCATCAAATCTAATTACGCGAAAGGTACGGAGATTCTCTAACGCATATACTTTCTATCTCTACGTATACAAATTACATTTTGTTTTAGGTACTATTTTGTGTATATACTAAGGAAATTTCACATTTAGAGAGCTACAGCGAAGACTACAGATAAAAGTTGATTGCAGTGAAAATGGCGCCAGTTTTTTTTCATTTTTGTTTATGGCCGCATGAAACTTTTTTTTTTTTAATAGACAAATTATTACGTTTTATTTTCGCGTCTTTAACTCTCAACTTGTACGGCCTAGTCAGTGGACTTGCTATACAGAAATACGTCAAGACACCGAACAGGCATACTTAGTTATCGAATAGAGGAATTCGTGGCGCAAATCGGATTCATTCGTCGGTGCTTTTGAATTTTCTAACCTAATCAGAACCTGTATAATTTACTAAGGGGCTAATCAAAGTCCCGACATAAATTACGAGGTGATTTAAGTAGAAGAACATGTATTTTTAGACTACAGTCTTTTGTCACTTCTCACCAACGCGTATATATATGGTTCTGATAACTGTTGCCCTGTATATACTTTATATATAATATTATATAATAGGCATATTCCGACATTATTATTGTAACGTTTGTGACCCTTTTAAAGCCCAACAATACGTGAAGCAGGCGTTCTATTTAACATAAGATAAAATAAGTAGGTAACAGAAAATTAGCACCTAAAATAAAACATAGCGATATGATCGTATTGTTATTTACACTATAACATTTATAACTAGCTGTAATTCTAATAACTATGAATTCTCGATTACAGTCAAAACACACGAAACATAATAACTTACTCTGTACAGTGAATGAAATTATTATTTAGTAAATAACTGGTTTTAGTATCAAATTTCATTTAAAATTATGGCAATAATTTTATTAAAATCTTAACTATTGACTACATTGTGTTAGAAGAACGTATAAAGTTACTGAAGATATGTTTCATTATAAAGTGCAGTACATACGTCATATAGTTTTGTATAAATTACTAATTTTATTAATAAACTCTAAATCGAAATGCATCCATAAAGATTTCTTATGATATTAAACAAAAGTTAATGCATAAATATCCTCTTAAAATCTTGTTTTCGTTAACGTATATATTTCTGGCTGGTTTCAAAATATTTTCAATCAACACTGTACCGGTACAGTCAGCGGAATAATAATCTTACAATATTTTAACCGGATCCAATAGCCACTCGTGTCTATCACACTTACTTTGTTTAAGAGGGACAGCAATATTTCGGAATAATTCCAGTTACTTGTAGAAAACAGTGGATGTTTTTTTAATCATGGCATAAGCGCAGTAGAACTAATCGCCAAAATCAAATCAAACGTGAACAGAATGTTAAGCCACATAAACTAAATTCTTAAGCCACTACAAGCCAGTGCTTATATATAAATAATGCAAAAATTAAAACACTTACAAAAACGAATAGAAATTTGTGTGAAAAGTAGTGCAATAAATGTCACAAAAATAATATTCATACATACATACATACACAAAATGGTCCTGAGTCTTAAACACAGTCTATAAAGCTCTATTACACATTTCACAAAATGAAATCTTTCAGTCCTGGAACGTCGCGATTTCATTTCAAGGATAACTAAATACAAGAACAGCACAAAAATTAACGCACGGATTATTAACTTAACATAAAATTAACAAGTAAGACACTGCGGGTTTGGATACGGAGGCTAAATGCATCGGCTGTTGCGCTCGGAAAAATGAAAACAATCAGGTACCGCAAATTCTAGAACGACACCGTGTTCCATTTCAGTATTCAAAAAGAACACAAGCAGTACAAACAACGTCTAAGTGTTTACTTTGTTTACTGTCTACGTCGATTTAAATTCGGAATGTCGCTTCGGTGAATCTATCTAAACCTGCAGTGTACATCGGGGCGTGGTCACGCTCGCTCACCGGGCGCCGCGCGGTGGTCGAGGCGGAGCGAGGACGGCGGCCGCGGGTGAGGAGGGGGCAGTGCTTCGGACACTACCAGAGGCGTTTGTGGCGACTCTAAAGGTTTCGTTCCTGCGGACACCATGGTTGTTCCAATTAAACACTCGCTCGCTACACCCCGGTGAAGCAGCGGATTGGTGTAAGTAAACCAGGTAAAAACTGTTTGGAAAACAGAGTAGAAATAACCCAGGCAGAGTTTTCTGAAGCAGAGCTGTAAATTTATTAACGGCAAATATATCGGACTCCAATTAATTATCATTTAAGTTTTTCAATTTAGCCACCAATGAAAGTCCGAATAAATAAAAAACATTGTGTGCTTAAGCGAGGACAAATTAAAACATAACAGGAGTGAGAATAAGCTTCGAGAACATTGAAATACAAAGAAAAGTGAGTTAGCATTTACAAAATACGTGGCCATAAAGATAGCTTTCATTCTCAAGAAAAAGCTTTAAGCGCCGCTTAATATAAATATAAGAGACGATACAGATAATTGGTACCTACCGACAAATGAGCTTTCGAGCCAATACAATTTTTGACTGGATCTTGGTGACGGTTGCCTGTCCACGTCTCCGTTGGCCGGCTCAAGGCCTGACACGTAGTGGACGATGGCTGATGTCACTTCCTTGATAGATGTCTGAATCTCCTCTGACGCTTTCGAAGACGCAGACTGCTGAAGTAGTGATGAAGCTAATCTGCAAAGTAAGATGGACAGAATTAGAATCTGGTATTTTTTATTCAATGCTCTTAATATTGTTGCAATATTTGATTGTATCGACGATAGAGGTATTGTTCCTGTGAACGGACTCTACCCAGGCTTCTTCAATATGCAGTGAAAATATGCAGCTTACCTTTCGTGAGGCGTCCTGGGCGTGCTATTCAGACGTTCCTGACTCCTCCAGCCCAGGTAGGGCTGCCGAGCGCTGAACGAAGAGCGAGTAGACGGCGAGCACAGCGGGCTGGTGCCTCGGATACTGCTGCGCGTTGACGAGCAAGGCGACGTCTGTTCATGAAGAAACACTTGTGCTAAAACATACTACCATACGAATATAATTACTCTATTTTCGCAGTTCTTCAAAAGAACGGAAATATTCTGATAATCCGAAACGTAGTTACTCAAAACCACACGAGTATTCATTATCATCATCGGCCTGTCTCAATCCACTGCTGGGCACAGGCCTCCCTAAAGAAAGTTTTGCCTACATTCCTTACGGTTGGCATACGTGGTTGGGAGCG
>DWFY01000306.1:0-10608 GCA_018246875.1 Creonpyge creon creon | reverse complement strand
CTACCACGCTGGCCAAGTGCGGGTTGGCATATTTCACACGCCTTTAAAGAACTTGAACTTGAACTGTAAGGTGTGCAGGTTTTCCCGCGATGTTTTCCTTCACCGTCGTAACAAGTGATATTTAACCTTAAAACGCACATTTTGTAAAGAGGTGCGCGCCAGGGTTTGAACGCGGGCCTCCAGAGTGAGAGTGAGAAGTCGAATTTCAAACCTATCACTGCTGTCACTGGTTTTTTTGTCATATACCTGCTTATATCAAATACGTTAAGCTATAAAAGTACGTAACATTTTTGCCCTCATATTTCTATACGGTTGTAGAGATTCCCAATTCCGAGGAATTCGTATTACGAGAGACGGTATGGTTTCAAAAGGTAGCTGGATCGTATATCGCGAATGTCATCAACCTTCTCAGACAGCGTCTCAGAGAAATATCGCCTATTCTGTCCCCAAAGGGTACATTCCATAAATTTGAAATGCATGTTGTGTGTCTTTGTACCAACGTTTTATATACGTGCCTAATGTGGAGTTTTGTATTTTTCGTTTAAATATAAAACCAAAAAGAAATTTTCCGATCCCCATCGGGCAGATAGATATTTTGTATGCAGTACTGGTAGCAGCCGTGCGCATATTTCCAGGTAGCTCAAAACTCAAATACTTCTACGGAGTCGATGGTTTTAATTTTGATTTTTAAAGTACATAATGGTTGCTCTTTTAAAAAAATTGCCACATTAATAACGTAAAACGGATACATAGTGGAGTGCCGGCGCCGATCTCGACTTGAGACTGCGTCAAACAAACTTAGCGTGAGCGGAAATTTTCCACGGAATGTATTGCGTTTTTGGCTTCCAACTGTAAACATCGAAATAAAACTACACTCCGTGTTTGTTCAGTTATTTTCGAGGAGATGTTCGGGACGCAGCGCGCTGTTTTCACTGAAATACAAATAATCTTCACTTTTGAATACAAAACTGTAGTAAGTTATACGTTTACGACTGGAATAGAGTTTGATTTTGTATTTTCATAACATAAAATAGGTTTTGAAAAACAATCTTGTACAACGCAATGTTTATTGTACATTTGATTGTCTTCATCGAGGCTAAGTTTATATTCCATTGACTCTTTGTTCTAGCACATTCTCAAACATACTATCTTTTAATATAAACGGGCACTCGGCTTATTGGGACTTTGATGGTAGGAACAATGTCCTTTAACCCACTTAGGACTTGACACATACGTTGACACCAAATCTTTTTTGGCTGTAACATTGGCTTATGTTAAGTTATGTTATGTATCTTATGTATCTTATGTTATGAAAACTTGGTCCCTTTTACGCGTTTGTTTTTGGTGGATTATTGCCAATGAAGGTAAAACTGCATTACCTATTTATTTTAAAAAGTGTATTTTTTGGTCATTATGATTAAGCTTCCTTTTAGCGTGTGGGCGAGGAAATAGTTTAATTTTGTAATTTATTTGGTATATGTATATAATGTAACATCTTAGGCATATTAATTTAAGCAATTAAATATAATTAATATAAGAAAACTGCTTTGTATAAATTTGATTCGAAACGAACTCACTGTATTAGTTATTTTCTTTCATTTATTTGGAACATGCAAACTGCATGCAAAGTTTCACCTTTCCAGAACTACCAGAAGTATCTATTTAACCTATAAGCTAAAAATTAGCAATGCTTGAAAGCCTTAGCTTAAACTTAGAAACTGTATAAGTTAGATACTAGAAATGTTAAAGTATGAATCATATTAACGATACCATTACGAGGTTTAAGGTTTAGAATTGAGCGTTAGACAAATCCTGAGTTCCAGGAAGTCAAATGTGGCTTGTAATGGTTCATATCAATATTGCTTGATGCGTTTTTGTTCAAAGACTTGTTGCTCTTACCTGGATTTACGTCAAGTTAGAATAATACACTAATGATATTTTATTGTAGGTTTTAGATTTTATATTTTTTGTCCTCTGTCTACAAATGAAATACAAAGTAAGATGAGTGGAGTACAGAGTTGTTTTTTCTCTAAGCATTGCGTTGAGGAGATGGGAATGGGAAAAGGAAAGCGAGGCGGAAATCCATAACCATTATTTTACATCTGTGGAACGCGAGCAGGTCTGCCGCGTTCGCAGATTTACGTTGGGTAATAATTTATTTGTAATATTGTAGGACTTTTTATACGTCAAATATTTTCATTGTTGTAATAATAGACGTAATAGAGTTATCATTATTCAGTGAGGCATCTGTAGGGAATTGGAAGGTCAAGGCTGTCAGGATTTCCTGACAATGAAATGAAAAAATATAAATGAAAAATCCATTTCAAAACTCCCTTTTTATATCTAGGTACCTACACCATACATTGATTTTCATCGGCATTATAAACCTCATAAGTGGTGTAGATAGAAAATACAAGCCAGAGGTTAACCCTCATAACTCCAGTTAATAAGGAGTTCATTAGATAAAGTCAGTAACAGCTGAAGTGTGGCACGAAAACCAGCCAACACAGTATAGTTGGTCGTATGTGTCAATAGCAGACCATTTTCAGCAGCGCACGGTTCTCTTTTGTAGACTTAAGTTCTAAAACAAGAAGTTTACAAGTTCTGTAGCCGAATGTTTGTGTGCGTGTATTCGTGAATGTTTTCTATGTGTTTGTGCAAGTGACAAGCACATCGTAGTACACTGCGATACATCCGAAACCCACAAAGTGGAAATATACATACATGCAAGAACGCCTAGACTGGAAACGAATGTCTAAATAATTCATTCAAGTGTCCGTGGCGCCAAGAAACCAAAATCTTCCTACGGCAGGTTCGTAAAGTGGCGATTTTGGCGGACGTGATTTAGAGTGATTATTTCATTTCAAATTATAGTTTTAGCATATCTATGTATATAAATTGCTACACTGCTATAAAGTTTCTTGTTTCTTATAGTACTGATTAAATAATTTTTTTTTTATTACTGTTTAATGCTTTCGTCTTACTGTTACTTAATGGTGGTTAAAAATTTATTGGTAAGTTTTGTTAACTTATAATAATAATATTACTAATTTAATTTTTATTATTAATACATTCTAATAATTTTCTAGTATAATTGCAAAGGATATTAACCGCGTTAAAATAAAATATCAATAATTATAAGACGATGCAAGCGCTCACAAGCGTATAGTTGTGCATATTAAATAGTGTATACTTTGCAATATTGCGATAGATATTGAAAGTGTTGGAATCACTGTAATGGAAGGAAAGACCGAAGAATGTTGGATATCCATATACATTAAATTGACATTAGTGTCTTGAATTTGGGTATTAATACATTTATCAGCGATGTTCAGGACGATCTTGTAGGGACGGTTATTTAGCGGGCGTTACTACAATGTTGCATATCGACGTAAGAGGTTAAAAAATAAAATGTGTCATTTTGCTTACTCATTTTAGGTCACTGATAAGTTGACTACCTCGTTGATCGAGTGGTTGCAAGTGCAACGACACCACTCATCGACAGGTTCTGGGTTCGAATTCCGATTCTGATATTATTGGATTTCTCTAACTTAGAGTTTCTAATTATAATTTCTAGAAGTGGTTTGAACTCTGGATTTGTGCCCGGCGTATGGCAATACCCTCAACCCCTATTCCATATTGGGAGGTAAACGTAACTGGGAATTTACCAAACTCCTCTGTGTCTACCTTTTTGACATTTTGATACGTTACGTTTTGTACACTTTGATAAGTTGATTTTACCATCTTCACACAGGTATGAAAGAAAGATTTTTCTGTTCCGTGATAACATAGGCTATATATCGCGCGAAGAATCTTTCTGAGGCACCGGTGTAGAGACTTATATGTGGGATTTACGCCAGCTAATGTACGGGAATGAATTCCGCTAGACGATTTTTAAAGACAGATGCGCACCTATTGTGATCGAATATCTTTTGGAACTAACAGTAGCTGGGTAATGCAAACGGCTCTTCCTGGTGTTAAGTTAGCGATCAGCAGTATTTCATCGAAAATATTCGGTAAATTGTTAAAATAGTGGTTCTCAAATATTTACAATTTGAACAACTATCATTTTGTGTTCGTAGAGTGTCAGTTCGATAGTCACGAACACATAGTGTAAGAAGAAGAAGTATTTATTGTTGTTCAATATTCACTCATTTCGAATATGGTACAGCTGCCTTTTTAGGATTTTTGTTCAAATTACATTCAAAATTTATTTAATAACTACTGCTTCCGTTGTAATTATTAATGCCGTAAAGCAGCAGAGCCTGTATCGTTAATGAAGTAAGGTAACTCAGTAATAACCAATTATAATTTCAAACTTGAAGGAATTTGGGCATACTTACTGATGGGTTGCAGTTGCAGCTAATTATATGTTGGCATACAAGTGATTTTAATTCTCAAAAACGAAAGGAACTTCGTCGGAATGATAATATAATAGTTAAAGTCGCTTACACAACATGAGTTCCAATTAAATGTTTTAATGTACCTTAATGAATACAAAAGAGCCACATATTTTTGAATGCCGCAAACAAATAACTGTCTAACGAATTACTGACTTGTGTCGGAATATCTCAATAGCCCAGAGATAAAAGGGAGATGTGACTGCATAAAGGCGTATCCGCTGTCATACGCACTCCCATCGGAACCGTCTTTATTGTTTGTTCTCTTTTGATTACGAAAGAACAGATAATTTGAGAAAATAGCTAAAGGTGCCCTGAAATGCACTGGAATTTCCAAACTCTTTTTTTTGCGGTTAACATCACTAGGTAAGTGGCCTCGCTTCAAAGGTTGGATTTAAGTCCTTACCTCTTTCTCTTGGTTATAGGCTCTTTGATAACGGACATGATTCTAAGGGCGTGCATGTGTGCTGTTCAAGGATTCTTTTATACTTATTGTAAAGGGTGGTTTCACGGTCCAGAGTAGAATAAGCTGATGGCAGCAAAGATTTGACTTTTGAGAGTAGAGCTGTCTAAAAATCCACAGAATCAAAACGCGTAATGTCTTCTGATTTCGGCGGTACTTTTAGTTCCATAATTTAACGCTAGATGGTGTTGATCGTTGGAAAAAGATCTCGAAAATAACTAGTGATCAAAACATGTATTTTATCGTATTTTACGGGTAGGAAAGTTGGGACACAAAATGCCTAAAAAGCAACTGCATGCAACTGAGATTGAGTAATAAGCAAAACATCCCTTTAGATACAGTCATACGCGGATAAGACAAGTTGTGTGACCGACTATAAACGGGACAGGGTGAATATCTATTAATAGTAATATTTTGTAACAACTGACACTCACTTTGATCCCAAATTAGGCAGAACGTTGATTATATTAGTAGTTAGTAGTGTCATTTTTAGTATTAGAGTGTTTAATAGTAAGATAGGCAGAAGCTTTGCTACAAATATCCAGATTTCTGATTAACTACATTATATACGTACTAAAAAGAATTTATAGTTAAAATTTTTATTAGTGGCTCGGAGTCTGTATTTGTGCCCGGTGTATGGCAATAGGCTCACCACCTATTTACGTGGACAAAGGGCCTATTGCCATTTACCGTTATATATCTCATTTATAATATCGATCTTGTTTTTTTTTTTGTATAATGTTATGTATATGTTATGTGTTTTGTATATGTTGTGTAATGTTAGCTAGGAAAAATAACGGTGCCGGTTAGTAAGGTACTTATTAGAACTGGTAAAATATAATATTTCAAAAAATATATGCCTTAATTACACAGTGAGACCTTGTATTGACCAACATTATACATTAATGTTGTTTAACATCAAGTCGCTGTTTAACAATGCTAGCGATTTTTTGCCGACTAATTTTCCGGACAAAGCGCTAACAAAACAAGGGCTCAAATAAACTAGTTAGTTACAGCCGTTCACTACATAAAACGTAAGTACTTAAACCAATTTACGGCAAAACCCCCTGTAAAGGTGAGCTTATAGGGGTTACAATAGCGTGAATAACTTATATACACAATGTTTAACTGAAAGTGAAGTAAGCTCAGGGTTGTCAACAGTACTAGTTATTAAATAATTCTGCTATATTTTATTTAAATATAATTGTAGATATACTGTTAGTGCGCCATTTGAGTTGCAAGTATGGGTGCAAAACTGGAAAGGTATATCTGTTTTGAGTACTATTCATCAAAACATGTAGTTGCAATTATAAAAAGCAAAAAATATACATTAAAAAACATTTAATTTTAATAGCGTGTTTTTCTTTTGCGATTTAATAGCGTGTTGAAACCGAAAATTCTTTGTTCAGACTCATTACGTGCATGATATGTCCTTGAAAAAATTGCCAGCCCTAGGTAGCCCGCAGTTCTATCACGGCCGCAAAAGGGAAAGTTACTGAGAGTTCGTAGGCTTAATTAATTCCTTTACTAAGCGATCCTGTATTGTTTGTCTGTCAGATCTGTGCGAGGCATGTGTTGATTTAGAGAGCCTAGGCACTCTGTAACATTGTACAGTTAAGTAACTTCATTAACTTGTCGAAGTCACTGAATTATGACTGTTTGAGATGACGTCATCAACTCACCGCTCGCAATGTCGAATGACATTCCATATGTTATATGTATATACTGTCATATTCGTACCAATTTGTTACCGACCGAATTACTGGGTTTTGATTCCCACTGTGTGATTGAAAAATATGAAATGAACTTCTTTCTGGGGTCGAATGCGGTATCAAAGGGGACTAATAAAGCTGCTCCTTAAATTTCTTCGAGGTAAACAACACATGGAACAAGTTTTTCGGAGCTAACAGATACTTTTACGTAATAGGGGCCACTTATGGTGTTACAATGTTTGTCGATAAAAGTGTAATAAAACTGGCGTATTTCAGCAAGATTAATTAAATAAATTCTATTTCATTTACGTGATAGTACTAAATTATAATATAATTTACTCGTAAAAAGGCCGAATCAAAAGTGCCTTCAATAGACGAGCGTGTATGACGACTTTAATGAATGTAGAACAGCCGGGAAAAGTATGCCAGGGTCGTAGCTACCTACCACAACAGATAATAGGTAGTGATAGCTTAGTGGTTTGAAATTCAGCTTCTCATTTCGGGAGCCCGGGTTCAAATACTGACGCGCACCTTTTTACAAAAATGTGCTTTTTTAGATTAAATATCATTTGCTGTAACGATGAAGGAATACATCGTGAGGAAACCTGCACACCTAAGAGTTCATAAAAAAATATTTTCTAAGGGGTGTGAAGTCTGTGAACCCGTACTTGGCCAGCGTGGTAGATTATGGCCTTAACCCTCTCATTTTGAGAGGAGACCCGTGTCCAGCATTGGAACGATAAAAAGGGTCGGGTGTGAAAATATGTATATATGTATGTATGTAATCTAGACTTTATCTTTCTATATACATATATTTTATTATGACAGGCCCGGCTCGCCTGCCCGTTTATTACATATATAATATTGAAAGGGATGAAAAGAATATTGGTAAACGAAACCTTTAAATCAACAATTTGTTTCCTTATTATATATCGATACTATGGTACTGCCATAATACATTTGAATATGTTCTGTGAGTCAAGAACGTAAAGAGAAACATTCTGGACGAATTCATCAACACAACATGTTTCAGATGGACGTTCCTTAAGGACATGTCAATGTTGTCTTAGTACTTCACTGTCTTATACTCACTAGTAAAATTACTGGTTTTATCGCGAGCCTCCCATATTAAGATAAGCGCCATTATTTACAAGATAAGGCAAATGTGGATAAAAATCAATATTTACGTTACGCCAATTCCGAAGTTCCGCGGAACGTTCAACGATCCAACTTTTACCATATCACGTTTGCATCCTCCAGCACATTTATGGGAAGTTATGGTGTAATAACAATATTCCTAATAATAATGGGGGCCTATCTTGAGTGTCGCTGCCACCCAGCCGTTCTGTCAAAATTGTAACGTAGTATTTTAAAGAGGTGAATATACATAGGCACGGTGTTTAAGCGATTTTCGACGTTAGTGCCATGGCAATAGAGTTGATGCTGTGTTACTTCGTGAATCGAAATATCTGTAGGTTTAATTGTTCGAATTGGGAGGGTAGTTAATGTCTTTGTTCCTAAACGCCTCTAATAGTTTGTAACAAATTCTGTTGGCACATAAATAAGCAGTTTGTAACAGCGTTCGAGACCGGAAATTATAGTCCTCGTTTTAGTTACGTTGGGACACACGGTAGTTTCGTATAACATTACGAGACGACACTTCCGGTTTTTCTATATTAATTTTAAAATTGAGTCACCCACGTGTTTTTATATTTTTTATAGGTTTTGTTCTTGTTTTAATTCGTAAAGTGTAAACGGACAGGCTGGTGTTATGTGTGTTATGTGGTTCAATACATTTACGAGTGTATCTGTAACTCAAGTAGGATTAAAAATAGACCTGGTATCAGTTTCTGATCTTATCTGAATACGAGTGTGGGAGTTAGCGGCTCCAATAGATAACTAAATTGCGTTAAAATTTAGTTAATTATTTTATATGATTACGATGTGTCTAAAATTTGAAGAATTCTCTCGAAACTCGATTGATGCTGAATAAATCATATGCGTGCGTTGCGTTGGAAAAAGTGTAAGCATTAGACAGGCCGTACAATTTCAGCAGTAATAATAGGTATTGGGGTGATCTACATACCATTGATCGTACGGTCTTCGAAATTCGGGATCTTGTCTAATTCACGAGCCCATTCAGTGGAATTAAAGCGATAAGAGATTTGGAGCCGATTATTTCGGTTGTTGCGGCATTTAATTAAAGTGTTTGGTGGCAGCGGTGGCCATTACGAGCAAGAGTATTTTCAGTTTTATTGCTCGCTATGGCTGGTAAGTAGCGGGGGAGGATGTAGCGAATGGAATTGTAATGTATAAAAATAGATATATATCTTTAACCTGGGGTACTTTGATCTGGCACAAATTTAATACTATTTAAGTACACAGCGTCTCGGATTCGAATCCGGTACTACCAAATAAGTGAATAATATAATAAATCTATTTCGGTGTCGATGTTTTCTGACAGGTTTAACTTTATGAAATGTTATTCTTTTACTTTCTGTCGTAAATAATTGCTTTCACCGATAATTAATATGATGGTGAAGTAATTTGAACGTAAGTTTAACCTGTTTAATGGATTTTCTAATTATAAGTATTAATAGTGTGTATTTTTATGTCCTCTATCTAGTTAGATTTTAGTGGTACCTTTACAGTTTCGAAACTTTGAGTTTGAAATTGTGTGCCTGACGAAAGTTCCAGTATAATTTAGTTTTAATGAAGGAGGGTAATTCGTCCCGATTCCTGTAAATTGTGGCCTGTAATGAAGCGATAGGACCAGCGGTTCCTCGTCCCTGGACCCCATTACCTGAAGCCCGGGGGCGAGGCCATTTGATTAATTAAAATTGATAGAGAAACTTTGTATTTATTCGTTTGGTATTGTTAAAATTATCCAATATTTATTTATTATTCTACATTGTAATTATGAATGGGTAGAACACGGATTGAAAGTGTGAAAGTAATGTTGAATTTGGAATTCCGCGGACGACAGTGGCCGTATTTTTCCAAATATTCCTTCTTGCTCTGTGTTCAATATAAACTCAGAACACGATGTGATCGTTCGTATTGATTCGAGTTTGATTTTGGTTTTACATAAAATAACCGTACCTACCATTCCGTATGCAAATAAATAATTCAAAAGAGAGAACCGTAGTCAGCACAGGCCGGGAAATTTGTGAATCTTGACTCAATTCCACAACTCGAAACAAAAGTTATGGCGGATTCAAAGTTAGTCCCGAATTCTTGTGTAGGCGGGTTTCAGGATGAACGTGAACCAAGTATCTGAAAGGAAATTACGAATGCCACTCGGGAAAAAATCATGAAAATATACTTTAATAGTCTCTGCCCGATATACTAATGCTACGTCTGTTTATTTGTCTGCTCGGAATACTGAAAGGCTTTTGTTTGAGTCTCAAAGATAGATGTACACGTCTAGGTACAGAAACTATTTCTTAAGGCTCTACCTTTTCAATAAACCGACTGCACAATACTTGTGCGTGCACAGTTCCTCACAATTCAACCCAATCAGCGAATTGCGATCCATTAGTAATCGGAATACTTAATAATATTCATGTATTGAAGCGTTCTAAAACTAGATCCGGTTCGGAGTGCTAACGATGTGCAAAATTAGCAATATTGGACGCGGTCTCGTATCGCGTCTGTGACCGCTAGGGCAATATTTCACGAGCGTTTCAGTTCGTCGGAATTATTACTGTTAAGGAAGCGGTCCCGGTTACATTGTTATCGTAACATAACAATTGTTATACCTCGTAGATGGTCGCGGCCTGTCTATAAGGCTAAATTATAGATAGATGGATTGCTTAGTCACTTATATTGGAATGTAGCATACACTATGCATCCTCCAGCTATTAAAAATCAAAACTAAAGAATATTACATGCGTGGAAATAGTTGTACATTCCTTATTGAGCGTTAATTCTACCTTAGATAGCGAATAGGATACACACATACATATCTTCATGGGGTAGGCAGAGAGCACCGAGTGTCAAATATCTCTATTCTTACAGACCTGCCGCGCTT
>DWFY01000305.1:0-10618 GCA_018246875.1 Creonpyge creon creon | reverse complement strand
TGCTGTAATACCAGTACACAGTAAATCAAGAAAATGATTTAACAAGAAGTTTGTTTTCTGTATACGAAAGTATTATATTTCTCGCACATGGCCAACGTGGTAGACGACGGCTTTACGTAACATCATGCCTGTAATCCCCGAAGAGGTAGGCAGAGGAGTGCAGTACACTACCTATTTAAAAATTTCAGTGAATAAAAGCAATTTGAGTTACCAATTTGTCAATGTAAGTCTTAATATAGAGGTTTCTTCAGTTACAGAAAAGGGACAACTTATTTACACGTGTAAATAAGCAACTTGGCATTGGGGAGGATGTACGTTACAAATGTAAAATATCCCTAAAACGCTTGTTACGTCTTCAGGGAAAGAAACTTTTTCAATTTTCATTCAAATACGGGCTTGACGGCACTTAACGTGAAAATATTATCAGAATTCACGAAGAATACTGCCAAAGAAACTTTCTAGTTTAAGTACTTTTAGAAACATTGTTGGAGGTCACGCAGATCACGACTTCGACGAATACTTTGTGAAAAAGCTTATTTGTACATAATTATTTTCGATGTAGCTAAACGCAATTTGTGTAACCGAGAACGAAGTTTAGAATCAAGCCTCGGCTCGGCTGAATTTTTATTAGGTCATTCGTTATACACTTACGTACACCAACCCGCATAGGAACTTCACGCTACAATATACCCCTCTACAATATGCCTCGCTACAATATGCCTCGCTACAATATGCCTCGCTACAATATGCCCTGCTACATTATGCTTAGCTACAATATGACCCGCGCTTCCCTTAGTTAATACATACATAGATGTAGTAAACGCTACACAGTTATGTACAAAATAAAAAAATTTAAGCCATATTAACCACCCGGTATTTTGAATAAACGTGTTTTATTTTTTTATAATAGTGGTCAATTAGCCAATGCTTGCCCCTCGCAACAAAGATGTGAGGTACAAATTATCTAGAATACTAACTTAGCTTTAGGAACTGGGTACGATTTTTAAGATAAAATAGTGCTTCGCTGTAATAATGAAGAAAAACATGCTAATGAAACCTATATTCATCCCTAAGAAATCTACATCATTGGTCGTGTTGTTTAAAAGCGCGACTACTGATCGAGAAGTCTTGGGTTCGATTCCCGGGTCCGGTACTATTGGATTTTTCTAACTTGGATTTTCTAGTTGAAATTTCTAATAGTGGCTCGGAGTCTGGATTCGTGCCCGGTGTGTGGCAATAGGCTCACCCCCTATTCCATAGTGGGATGTAAACGTAACTGGTGAAACGTGGGAGTATAAAACACTCCTCTGCCTACCTCTACGGCGATTACAGGCGTGATGTTACGTTACGTTAAGAACTCTACATAGTAAACCAAACTGCAAATTCTATATAATAAGCCATAAAATCGATAAAAAGGAACACCATTCTATAAATCCAAATAACTCCCAACAATTATGTAAGCATTATATGTTTGTTGATATTTCCCATAAGTAAATTATGGATGATAGGTCAAAGGTACACGTCATATCATTTCGGTCGGCGATTGCCAAGATGTGACAGTCCCCTCAGTTTCGGGTCCGCCAGGGTGCGTGACGACCCCTGACGCACCCCAGCGCGAATGCAAAAGAAGATAAATTGAAATCGCTAAACCTGTGCCGGTTTTGGCACGCGAGCCGTCTTAAACATAGCTTTTTGTACGCAGATACGATTTTAGTCGGTCTAAGATCGTAAACAGGATGCGAAGGAAATCGTTTTGCAATAATATTATGTTAAAAATAAAATATATATATAAGTACATACTTATATGTATATCTGTAGCTTATCAGCCGTCTGGTTACCATAACATAAGCTGTTTTGATGCTTACTTTGGGATAAGATGGCCGTCTAATATATTATATTATTAATGTTATTGTAATCATTTACTAAAGTTATAGTATAATAAAAGCATCAGATCCTTAAGTTAACTAATAAATAGACTTATTATGAATGCCTGTGTATATATCCTGTATATATACATATACAGATACACGTACAAATATTCCAAGTTGTATATTTTACGGTGAAAAAGGAGAGTTGCTTAAGCCACGACAATACTCGTTTCATTTATCTACTTCAAGGCACACGTAAAAGACAATTTTATTGTATTTTAAAGGACGCTTAAAAGGAAAAACGATACCCTTTGATTTCAACCATACGAGCACGTTCCCCACAATGCTCTACATCTCGCCCTTTCTTTTTCAAAGTAACTTTATGCACGTTATAAGCCAATTTATTGAATAATGAGAAGCTTGTTCAGAATTTATTTAAACGATATATACAAAATGAAAATATATATTCCTTAAGATATGTATACTCGTAACTTGGAATTACATCATATTTTGCATTTTTACCGGTTTCTTAAGGATACACGTATATAACCGACCTGGTAAACTACAGAAGTCCTGTGGACACTTACGGATGGTGAGATAGTCATTAGAACAGACTTGACTAAAAAGTAACCTCCCATTTTCGGCCGACGCAGCTACGCTCGGACTCCTACTGAGTAACAAAAAAGTAGGCTTGAACAAACTCAATCTACTGGTGTACATATATAAGCGATAACATTGTTAAAGATAATTAGCGATAAACAATATTATTATTGTTTATTATTCATGTTTATTAATATCATCTTGTTAACAAATAACAAGTCATTAATTATGACATGTGTAAATGCCTGTAAATGTAGAATTTTTTTCCTCGTTTTTTCCTCCCGACCCTTTTTATCGTTCCACTGCATTTATTTATTTAATGTAGCATTTATACGAAATTTATTGTTACATATTACCATCTGGAATGTTCTAAATGAAATGTACAATAAATAAATAAATATAAGTAAATAAAATATAAGTCACAACACATCTTTCTTAATATGGACACGTATATATATTTTACACGTACTTTACCTACCCATACTTTATTTTCACTATAATCGTTTAAATTTCTCATTTCAATATTGAGACATAAATTTAACATAATGATACCCAAATATTCGCGTTATTATACATTTTATTATGATTCAAAGATAATTAAACATATACGTCTATAGGTATGGAGATATTTGGCACTCGATGCTATCTGCCTACACGGCTACGGACTTGACGTGACGATAAATTAGTAATAATTATTTTATGCATAATAACATAACATCAAACCACGGCTGTATTTCCACGAAGGAGTAGACAGAGGAGTGTAGTACACTCCCACGATTCACCAGTTATTTTATACGTCCCATTGTGGAATAAAGGGTGAGCCTACTGCCATACACCGGGCACAAATCCAGACTCCGAGCAACTATTAGGAATTTCAAGTTAGAAAAACTCAATATTATTATGCATAATAATTATTCAAAGTGAATTTGTCCTACTTGCTAGTTACATATTACAGAACGGTTGATATATCCGAGCCATGCATTTATGCTGTTATCGCGCGGGGGCAGTGGGCCGCACTGCTGGGCACTCCGCTTAATGACACGTGCCCATTCATATTAGGCGTAGTAATATGTAAAAGATTTTACCCTACATATTTTAACGACACGTAGGTACTACGCTAATGACAGATAACATTTTAACCATTAGCGACAGAACCGATGGGATATTTTCCAATGTAAAAATTTACAATTTCAAATTTACAAAATGGACAGCTGTATAAGAGTATTATTATCATCATCTGGAACAGCATCATGTAGACAGGGTGCGATGGTGCTCATTAGAGGTGTTATATCTCCAGCAGTGGGCAATGACAGTGATGATGGTGATAATGTTGATGATGATATATGAAAGCTGTATTTTAATTGACATTGACATTCTTACGTAAACGTAACTGGTGAAACGTGGGAGTGTACTACACTCCTCTGCCCACCTCTTTCGGGATTACAGGCGTGGTGTTACGTTTAATATTTTACCGAACTGCTTTTGATGACTAAATAAAAGTAAATATATCCCACCAGACGGCGCGTGGGCAACTCGATATCAATACAACCATGGACCCTTTTTTGTACGATCGCGCCTGTTTCTTCCTTCTGTTTAGTTCAACGTCCTACCCGAAATCAGCCATAAATAAGTTTCTACCGCCCATTAGGCAGGTTGCTGTTATAATATCAATATTTAACCCTCATAGTACTGTACAGGAGCTACGAATTCAAAACACTTAGACAACGTATGATTCTTCAATTATTCATTAATATCAGGATGGTTACTGTTAGATATAACGCGAGATCTGAAAAAGGAGGTACGAGTCCAATATCTTAGTGGACCCGCTGTATTCCTGTGTACTATCCCCTTATCCCCTGTTCGGTCCCGTAAGATGAATACAAATATCATTGTTGCGCAGCGCATTTTCAAAAAAAGGTTTAGTTGAGATAGTTCGACGACCGAAATTATTTAAAATAAATTGTCTATCCAATCGATACGTCTTAAATAAAGGTATCTGTATATAAATATATGTATACGTATATATGTATAGTTATCAGCTTTCCGGTTACCATAGCACAAACTCTCCTTAGTCTCACTTTGGGATCAGATGGCCGTGTGGAGATATCCCAAGACGTTACATGGTGTGCAAAACACAAATTAATTAATAGCGATCACTTATATTGAGTGAGAATATCGAATCTAGTCTAAGCTCATTCGAATATAGCGAGCAATAACAACGGTATAAAAATCGAGCGAGCAATTGAGAGTTATTATTCAGACTGAGGAGGCATGCAAATATTCTCTTTAACTTGAGATATTGGCTCGTCGGAGATAACTCACTGAGGCGGCTCAGGACGGATCCAGAAGCCTCGTTCCCTTATATTATAAGCAGATGCGGGCAGTTATTTATTGTGAATTATGCTGATATTTATTGAAGTAGTTATTAATACATATATCCTAATAAGAAGTACATGAGTAATGACTTATTGTAAGTCATGCAGATATTTTTTATAATACATATCCTTATAAAAAGTAGGTAAGAAGTCTCCGAAACCGGCGTGCGTGTATCAAGTGAGTGATAAATGTAGACGAAGTAAGCAGGTGTGTTATGAAAAAGTTATTTGCACTCCCTGCGTACCCCTTAAGAAACTGGGCGAAGTATAATAACAATAATAATACATCCTAAAGACAGATAGTGGCCACATCTGGTAACGGAATTGGAACGTGCTGTAACCCTCTGTGTCCCAAACGCCTTAATCCGAAAATACAATCTAGGGTCTAACTAAACCCCTATTAGAAATATGTACGCACAAGTTCTTGCACAATTGATTTTATAGAAATCATTAGCACATATGTCATAAAATTACCTCATATTAAAGAATACAGTTTAAAAAGCTACATAAAACTTTTTATAATACGAACTGTACATACTATATCATACAAATAAGCTAACAAGGGAATGACTTACTTATTTAAACTTTGTTAAATTTAAAACTCATTTCATTTTACGCATTTGACGTTTTATAGGCTGCTTGTGGATAATATTTAATGCTTTAATACAATGGCGGCTTATCGTAAAATTTCAATTGGACTCCTGCCAGATACTTGGGAAGAAAACAATGAGGAGGGAATCCTATTGCTGGCCACGTCGAGCCAAATAATCGGCATAATGAAAATGATTGTTGTGGGTCGTTCGCACGATATACAGATGTATTATACCACCAATATCACAATGGATTGCACTGAAAAAAAAATGCTTTTACCAAAATTTCCAACCAAAATTCGATAGCCGCGACAGTAAAAAAGTATTTTAAATATATGTCAATTATCAAACATAGTGATAAATAAAATAAAATGTAACATTTGTATAAAATTTTACTTTTTAGTAAATCTAATTTGTACAAGCTAATTTAAAAATAGATAAGCAAGGTGAAATTTTCAAAATCTTAACATAGCGTATTTAACTGACGCGTCTATTGCAAATCTGTGATTGATAATTTTGCTTTCTTTTAAATATATTTTAGCTTTTATTTCTGCGAGTTACATATCCCTTACTGTTTATACGCCATCCTGACCTGTGAGTCATTATTTTAGTTTATAAAAATGCTCGTACAATACAAATAATAAAATGACTCCAATTATGTTACAATGGATGTATTAAATTTTCCGTTTCAGAATATTGGACACGCAAAGTATTAAAGCATGATATGATCTAAGAACAATGAAGTTCGTTAAGCAAATTTATTCATACTCTTAAGGTATTTTTTCTTTGGTGTATGCACTTTAACGACACTCAAACAAAAGCTTCCGGGCGTCACAGAAAAGCCTACTACAGCGAAACGAGATCAGTGTCAAGGTCAGTATAAACTACAGCGGCTCAACAACCAGAGGTACGAGAAAAAACTTAAAACAGCAATTGAGAACAGTTTGATCAATATGAGTGTCCTTGACATTAGAGTAGAGTACTCGCATTCGGCTGCGAGCTGTTCATGTCATTGAATATTCACATACCTTGTATTGCCGGTGGAGTGTTCGGCGAACTGCAATCAAAATACACTACAGAACATTCGAGAACAATAAAATTCCAATAATCCAATATCGTCGCACGATCACTGTTCAATTCACCGCGTAGTTGGATCGGTACGTAGTTTAGCACGCTACGCGCTACGGCTCGTAGCGGGCGAACGTAGCGGCGCACGCGAGTGACTCGACTGGAAGCCCCGCCGCCGACGCGGACACGGATTGCGAGACGTTGTATACCGTTCAACGGCAGATAAAACAGCGCTGTATATTTTCGTTTGGTCATAATAAATTCTTATAAGCATACAGTCTTATAAAATCCAATCCGTGCAATGTAAATCAACAATTTACATTACACGGATTAACGATAAAATGTGCCACTTAATAAAGTGCTATTTATTTACATGATCATCAACGTCAGAATTCGATAAACACAAACTTCAGTTAACCTATGTAATGAAAAAACATGTAAATCTGTTCTGTCAACAAGTTATAATAAAATAATGTAGTGGGTAACAAAAAAGGAAATATAGTATTATCTGCGATATTGCCATAGTCTGGCTATCAAGGAGTCAGTGGCGGCGCATGCGCGGAGTGACGTCAGCGCGTCTCCCTCGCACGAAGCGAGCGGCCGCCTACACGCACGCGGTCTCACAGACCGGTGCACTGTCAGCGCTCGAAGCAATACACCTCGCTTCAATCTGAATGTAATTGATTTTTCTATTAACTATAACACACATGTTTCTATGTCTGACATACTATATACCGTCTGTTTAAAATGTTGATTAATCTGTCCAAACCATTACACGATTAAGTATCTGTAGTAAATGCTATTTAATTAAAATATCGTCTGCGTTTTCTACATATTACCAAAGTTGTCTCTAAATATTAAATGACTAACTCAATCTGAAATATGAAGTATAAATAATCTTGATAGAGTTCAATCACTTCACATCCGATATATCTTTTAAATATTTTCTGTTAAATATTTTGATAAAACATAACAATACATTAAGCAGGAGATTAGCAGTAGATACAACTTGGAATTGTTAGAGACAAGAATGAATGAACACTTTTCAGGGAAGCGTGCTACATGCTAGGCTACACCTCGCTTGCCATCAGGTGAGATTGTAGCCAAACGCGAGCCTATGGCTATTAAAAAACAAAGGTAACGCAGGAGCTTTTAGGGACGATACCTGGTGAGATTTTTAACATTTCAGTTTTTCTTTCTTTATTAGAAGAGTCAGCAAACTCTACATATTCATCTACGCAGTGCAGCGTTCTCTATAAATCAACGCCGAGATTTATTAAACTTTGCCCCTACTCTCCTTTGTGCCGTTGTTTTACTTCGGACCCCAACTCCAGCCTGCCATCTAATTGATTTTTTAATTAATCTATTGATATACTACTTTTTTTACTCCACAAATTTATTTTTACGAAGATCAATGTTGGTGTAACAATCCGGTCTGAATCTCACCTTTTTCATTCAATCTCGTCTCCAGAATGTATCGTTTAATATCCCATTTATTTATTTCCCTTGCATAAACACAATTTGAATGTGTAAAACATGTTTGCTAGTAACAATTATTAGAAACATGCGTTAAACATCGGAGTTCTCTTCAAACTAGCATGTTACCAAGATTCGGCGTTTCAAAACACAATTGAAAAATTCTGATTTCTGGTATAAGCTCAGTTAATCTATAGTTACTAAAATTTTAATTTTAAAACATCAATTAAATTATACTAGTCATTACAATCTACTTAATATTTAAGGTAATTCGTAGGCACAAAGTATAGTGCATTACAAATTTAAAACATAAATGCCTCTAAAATGGCGATAAAAAAATTCCTCTTATTTTTTCAATTCGCATTAAAAATTGAAACAAAAAACAACCGCTGCAGTTTAAAAGACCTTTTTCAAAAACAATAGGAAATAGCGCTACGATAATAAACGATTGTATCGTTTTAATAAATTGATGTTTTCTTCACAATACTCGGATAAATCGAAAAGTCGGAAAAATATTTCAGACTTTCTCAACAAACCCTTGATAGTCACTGTACAACTACAAATAGATTGTTACTGTATCTATTATTTTATTAAGAGAGCGCCGCGCTAAGGATTTTTATTTAGTAAATTGTGAAATGTATTTCATATTATACTTCTATTGTGAAATAAATTACGATAACCAATAAAATACTCCTCTGCCTACCTCTTCGGGAATTACAGGCAGGATGTTACGTTACGTTCAATATTATGTTTAAATACAACTAAAACACGATCATCTGCTCCCAAAATAGGCAGATCCTGAGCAATAATATTTAGTATAGTCTATTTGGTTACATAGTTCCCATTCAAACTCCTCGCCGTACAAATATTTGTCGTAAGTGGAAACCAAACCCGCAATCCGTCAAAACACTCAGGATCACTAACCACTGAACCAGCAAGCTAACCACTCTAGTACATTTCTTTGTACTTTAAACAGTTTTACATTCATCATGTTGAACGTCGTTTTTGAAACTAAGAATATAAACATGTAATGTAATGTAATGTAATGTTTTTATCTCAAATGCACAGTCACAGAAAGAACACTCTAGAACATTGTGCGAGCGGAATGTCGTGTTGCATTTATTTCGCGCGTATATCACGCTAGCTGAGCGGGAATCTATGAGATCTCAACAAAAGGAAGGGTCGGTGCGCAAACTTCCCAATTACCATTCGCGGATCTGGTCGGTGACATGTTACACCACATAATAGCAACGTTATTAAATTAGCTTACTTAAATTTCTTCGTTAAAATACCGAGAGCTGTTTATTCTGTTTTCATGCCAGTCTGGTGTTACGAGGCTATGACATGAAATGTTTTAACGACGTATACTTCGTTGTATTGCTTATATATACCCGTTGTTATTAAACAGTAACATCGAAGTAATAATGTAAGTGAAACCGTATCGTCTCAGGACAGGAGAGATGGCGCTCTTTATTTAGGGGGGGGGGGCTTTGTCCAGCAGTGGACTAACATACGCTGATAATGATGATAATGCATCGTCTATTATCAATTTATATTTTTCACTTACCATTAATTTAGTTTACTTCAAATCTAGCAATAGTCTCGATGTTTAAGTTATTATCTCCTTCATTTATAAGACCAATGTCTAACAGTGGAAAGGAACATATTGGCGGAATACTTTAACTAAGAAGGGTGATCCCTTCTCAGTTAAAGTTTCCTCTACGGATCGAAAAAATGTGTACATAAATGAATTTTAAACAATAATCAACAAGAAGAAATCGACTGCACACGTCTATGGGTGGCAGCAGCCATTTATGTGTGTTGCCTGCTTGGTCGCTACTCGCTTCACTGAAAAAAAATCTTGTTATAACCATTAAAAGAAATTTGCTTGGCTTTTGACAAATGCTTGAAGACATTTTACAAGCCGGCACAGCATTTGCTTCGTTACGCTCATGAGAAATATGAAAAATGAGACCAACTACGTGCCTTTGACTTTTGAAACGATGAAAATTAAAACGAGGAACGTTCTCATCGGGTCGCGAAACTCGCAAACAGTAATGACGCGAGTAATTGCGTCGCCATGCATCCTCGTGTGGATCTGTATCCTCGCAGTTCCCATGACGCGGTCTACGTACACCACCAGAGGTTCAACTCCGTTCCATTCTCTCCGTTCTAACATTATACATAGATTTATGAAGAGGCAGCAGTGTCTCATTTTATTTACATCCAAGTGTTTTTTCAGTACATAAACCTTTTTATTTTGTACTATTTATAAAACGCCTTAATTATAATAAGTATAGTAACGACATAGTTATAATCATTTAGAGTGAGCTCAACCAAGTTTGTTTAACATATACAGAAATCAAACATTTTCATTCTATAATAAATAATCATTAAATCGATAAACATTAAGGGAAAAATTCACTTTTAATACTTCTACTTGAAAATCTGAAACAATTGTACTTCGTTTGTTTTAATTAAATTCTTTCGTTTAATTCTATGGCAAAATATATTTAAAAGTTAGGTACCAAGGTAGGTTTATCAGAAGTCGTTTGTACTGTTCCAATTGTAGACAGTTGAAGTACTGGGCGGACGCGCGGTCTGCGCTTGCGCATGTTTCGCGAACACGTCCGCGCGCATT
>DWFY01000304.1:0-10625 GCA_018246875.1 Creonpyge creon creon | reverse complement strand
CTCCGAGCCACTACTAGAAATTCTAAATTTAGAAAAATCCAATAGTACTCGACCCGGGATTCGAACCCAGGACCTCTGGATCGGCAGTCGCACTTGCAACCAACACGACCAACGAGGCAGTCAATAAAATTTTAAAAAATAATTTTACACAGCTTAAAAATACAAAGCACAGAAGTTAGGTTCTCTGACCACTAGATTAGTCAAATATTCCAGGACAGAAATATTCTAAGTATAAAATTAGGCAAAGTATTTTGTGAATCTATATTAATTACAATTGTAAAGAAATACCATAGGATTCCTGTCTCCGCCGCACAATGTGTACACTTGCCCCATGCTTAGCATCATTCTTCTTATCGAAGAACTCTCGGAGTCAGCTATGAAGATTTCTGGAGATGAACCTGGGAAGTGAATAGCATTAAAAATAGAATTTTAATATGGAATAAGTAGTGCCCATGTACATTTTACTTTGGTATTTCTGTGTGTACATAAAAAAAAACTAAAAAAAGTTGTACTAATTCAATTAAACTTTGACATTGAAATTTGTAATGTCAGCATTTGTAACTAAGCAGAAACATTAATATAATTGATGTTAAATGGAAATAAAAATAAATAAAAAATAAAATCGGGCTTAAGACAAATGCAGAAATGAAGAGTGGCAGCACTGACCGGTGGAGCGCAGCGCCAGCCCCGAGGGCTGCGCGCATCCCGCCGTCTGCGGGTCGGCGCTGTTGCGCGCCGCCTCCCCGCCCGTGCCCGCCAGGCACACGCACGTGCCTGCCCGCGCACGTGATGTCGAGGTTTTTGATATGGAAATAAACGTAAAATCACGCCTGTATCCCTGTAGAGGTAGGCAGACGAGTGTACTACACTCCCATGTTTCACCAGTTATGTTTACGTCCCATTATGGAATAGATGGTGAGTATAGCGCCATACATCGGGCACTAATCCAGACTCCGAGCCACTACTAGAATTCTAATGTTTGAAAAATTCAATGGTACTCGATCCGGGATTTGAACCCAGGAGCTCTCGATCGGCAGTTGCGCTTGCATCCAACACGACCAACTAGGCAGCAGTTAATATAAAACGGTATATAAACTTCTCATTGTTGATAAACTCGGTATCTAACGGAATAACAGGGCAAGGAAAGCCGCGTAGCGACATAAGCGGGGCAGTGGATATTTCGTTTTTCTACTTCGTGGGGAGCCCTGCTTAAATGATGCGATGTTAACGAGGTTTTATGGAGGTCGCCAAGACTGAGATGTAGACTGTGGTTACGTTCAACACTTACCTTCCGAGTACTTTTTATATTTCCACCATATGGTAGTGTCGAGGAATATCGCCCAAATCTGATGCGATCCGGCGCAGGCTACGAAAAGAACGCGACGTTTTTCCTCCTTCTTTTCCTTATCGGCTGAAACGTTAGAATAACCTTATTATAATATCGAATATTCGTAAATGGAACCTTTTTATTTTATTGAAAAGTTATCATTGGTACATCAGAGCTCACGTTTGACTTCTGCTTCTTTTTTCTTATCATCTTTGTCCTTTTCCAGTGGGGGAGTCCCGGAAGGAGGCGGCGGCGGCGGCGGCGGCGGCGGGGTGGGCCGCACCGACATGTCCAAGTCGGGCGTCGTATACAACACGATGTCCCATGGCGACGACAGAGCTTGGAGCCCGAGACATTTGCCACCTGGAATATTTTAACAATTTATAACATAACATTAATAATTATTATACCATCACACCAGATCCTTTACGAGGTAGACAGAGAATACTGCCAAATATAACATACATTTTAACAGTTCTCTTTGTCATACTCCATTCAAAGGGCTTTCTTAATTTGCACAAATATGTCATTATCGATGTATTAAACTAATGGAAATAATTCTCCAGACTTTTAAAAATCAAAATATACTAACACAATACAGTGTATATGACTGGCCTTTCTCAATATCTATTATATTACAGTATTCGATAAACTGACCAGTAGCCTTCGTTTCGTCGCGATTATGGGAGACCAATACTTGCCATACCTAAACAGGAATATAACGTCTCATTTTGGCCAAAAGGAGAATACTAGATTGTCTGACCGAGATCCCCGAAGGCGGACTGCTGCCCCGTGCCCGCGAGCACCTCCACGGTGCCGTCGTCGAGGTGCAGCGCGCGCACCGCGTGGTTGTTGGTGTCGCACACCACCAGCACGGTGCCCGACAGCCAGCACACGCCCTGCGGCGAGTTGAACTGGGCCTCGCTTATATCTGCGAACGTACATTGCCATAACGGTACAGCGTTTTACCACTTGTTCAAACGTTTAACAAAAAGGAAAATTATCCATGGAGACGCATCCTTGGTATTCATTGTTAATTTAAAATGATGGACGCAGGTGCCGAGGGAGGACAAGACTCACCAATCTGAACCAAATAAATCAAGTTCTAACTGATGGGGAATCAGAAGTCTCCGAAACCGGTGTACATGTATGAAGAGAGTGATGAATGGGGAACGAGCACAGCAAGTCTGTAAGGATAAAGATATTTGGCACTCCTTGCTCTCTGCCTACCCCGTAAGGGACCTGACTTGAGGGTATGTATGTGTTAATTTAAAATAATTATGAAACAACACAATATAACTCACGGTGGTAGGAAACGAAGATCTGAAGTTCGAGCTCATTGACATGCTATTGAGGGGCCCATGTCTAGCAGTGGACGAAAACAGTCTGATGATGATGTTGATAATACTAGTTTCGAAATCCTGAACGGCTGACACATTGATAATACCATAAGAGTACAATTGCAGCAAATTTATTAGAAATATGGTGCTTATACAAAAGACATACCACCATCTTTAAAACCGGGTTCCAAGCCACCAATGATTCGTAGAATTACTCCCGAACAGTCTGTGAGCAGAATTCGATGGTGCCCCGCGTCCGATATAGCAAGGTAGGGCTCCTCTGTCCGGCCGCGATAGAATGGGTTTATTGCTAGCTGGTCACAATATTGAAAAATTAAGGATTACAAGACCCCTTTATAAATAGGTAACAAATTACATTACATGTAACTAAGTACTTCTGCACTTAAATATATATATATAGATACAATGACATATTGTAAAAAATAGCAAGTGTCATACAAATTATATAATTTTCAAATCTTTCATATTATAATCATGAATTATCTTACATATTTGCAATAAAAATATATACTGACCTTACTAGGGAATTTCAAAATGTCATTTTCCTTAGCTTTCAAATATCGCATGGGATCAACTGGTAATGGGGTATTTGAAAGCCGGGCACTAAAATGGCGCAACACCATGCTCACGTAAGTAATCAGATCATACTTGTGCCCTTCGCCCGTGAAGACAAACAAGGGTTTGTTACCAGGACCTGAAAAGGGGAAATTTGTATAAGAATCACACTCACTAAGTTATAGAAATGGAAGGAAGGATTTGAAGATTTCTTTTAATAACCACATCATCATCCCTTTTATTACGTCAGTGTTTCACACAGGTCTCCTCTCATTATGAGAAGGGTTCTACTCTATGAATTATGGATTCCTGTGCTTTGGCCACATTATTATGCATTTTCATGCTGCATTGAACTATTGTTATAAAATATGATAGAGGTTCATTACAATGTCACATAAGGATTGTAATAAATATAGATATTATTAACAGAATTTAAGTAAAAAAGTGACATGTACCAATTTTTTATATATTTTATTTCATTTCTAAAATTTTCAGAATAAAAACCATTTCTGAAAATTAACAAACTAATAACATAACACCCCTAAATCTGCATCAACTTGTGCTGTTAATTGTATGGATATATCTTTATTTCTATATTATTTCACAATCAACATGAGCCATACCCAGGATAAGTAAGGTCGGCCAACATTTAATACCCAGTGCATCCCACATGGCACAGTCTATGTCGTTTACAACAGGGTGTTGAATGTTGTACCTCTGGACTGCTGATAAGACATTCTGGGTAACCTTCTCATTGCTGAACTTTGCAGAGTGCACACCAATCTGGAAGCAACAAAAGTACAACTGATATCAAGGTCAAACTCTCAATTGGTCATCGTCATCAACAGTTAAACGGTCCACTATTTGAGGTGGGTCTCCTTTCAAGCTGAGATTCAGGTGATCATTATGACACCATTTTATCTTTAGACACTGGCTGAATGCAGGCTGGCAGACATCACACACTTTCAACGTTATGGAGAACTCGAAAGTATCATTTAAGTTTCTTCGTAATGTTTGCTTTCACTGCCACAGCATTTATATCTCATTTTAAAAACGTTTATATAGTGGACCCCCGGTAATCTGACCACTGTCCCCTCCGGCACCACCCGTAATCCGATATGCCTATCATTGTTATACATAAAAATGTATAATGTATAATGTAAATGTATAATGTATAAATAAATACATTGTGCATAAAAACGTGAGCAAATCTAATTTGTTTGAAAATAGTTATTTCTTAATGTAAATAAGTTTAGTTACTCTTTCTTGTAAGTTTCATAGCATTAATGATGTCATTTTTGTAACAAAATGTGAGCTCTCTATTGTGATGTTTAATTTACTAAATTCCACATACATATTATATACAAAATAATGTAGTATGTATAGTTTATATAGATTCTTTGATTGTAATTTGTCAGATTACGGGGGTCCACTATAATTGTATAAGAAAAGGTGTGTGCCAGGATTTGGACTATGACTGTTTTTACTTATTGATCAATCAATCATCATTTCACAGGGCTTACCTTAATAGAAACATTTGGTTAATATAAAGTAAATTATTAATTGTGAACTGTTATGAACAACAATATGAATAAATGTTTAGATGTTACAATATGTATTATGCATGTATAACTATTTTGTACATTTTCCACATCATCCAATTTGTGTTGCTTCTGTTTCACTCTTTTGGTGTAATAAAGTGTAATTACATATATACATACATATATGTGTATGTGTGTGTGTGTGTGTATTTATATGCATACACTTTTTTGTCTATTGCCATTATTACTTTTTTGCCTTTACCAATGTTCCTCATTTAGATAAGCAAAATTATCCTTATGCCCTTAAACAACATGATAATGAAAAGGATAGTAAGAAATTATGTTTTGTTATAGAATTTGACTAAGTAAAGATAAATGTAGAAATGAATGAAAAAAATTAACAGTATTGAAACAAAAAAGTTGTCATGGTTCATACCACAACTAGGCCACTTTCCATAGTGTATAATTTCTCCAAATGTGCAAGATCTGGTAAGACATGGTAGCAGTTGATACAACAATATGTCCAGAAATCCAGCACCACGACCTTGTCAGAGCAATGCTGGGTTAGCGAGATAGGTTCCGAAACATTTACCCATTCGCAATCTGAAAATAAGGTGACATGTTAAAATATTAATATTTATGATAAACTGATCTCCAACAACATAAACACTATTAAAGTTCACAATCAGTACAAAAATATGGGAACCATTTCTTTTAACAAAGACAATTTTTGAAACAAAGTACATGTAATATTTATGCGCACTTTTTTTGAAATCTTCTACAGGCGGCACAGCATTCCAGACTTTTTTTATATGATTGTTAATAAATGAATCCCGTTCTGTTGAAGTGGCCACTGATGCGATAACTGCACCTAAATCTATACAAGACTGAGCAACATAATCTAACGCACTAGATTCCATTGTAACTTATTTTATCATTACAACGAATAAATTGTGGGAAGCAAATATGCAAACGACAAATTTGTAATGTCCAGTAATAGTGTTCATTCTTACAACTGTCTAGTTCGTCTTTTGACATTGATGTAACTGTACAGTTTAGAAATAATTAATATCAATTATTATAACTAAACTATGTATTTAGTTATAATTGCGATTCAATATACAATGGAATATAGTATAATACTTAATTTATAAATGTAATAAAATAAGTACTTTAGAAATACGTGTATTTTTGATATTTTGTCGTATCTATCGTGTGCAAAGTTCTTAAAAAATTCTTATTCTCCAATATTCCAATTGACATTTACTATGTCAAAATTTAAGGAAATTGTCATACTTAAAATTAAACCCAAAACAAAAGCGTAAGACTTAGACGAAATTAGCATTTATTTTAAATAATAGATTTTGATATTAACAACAAGATTCAGCTACAGAAAAAAGTTACTCAGTTTTCTATTAATAATTAGTAGGTACAACTTTTTACGTATTTGCAATAATGAATTGATGAGTGACATTTGTTTACAAAACATTTTCATTATTGTCCTATCTGCGCCGTGACTTCTCAATTTAGAGTTCATTGCATTTAAAAAAATATTTTATTCTTAGTGTTAACGTTTTAGATCGTTTTACTGCCACTAGTAATAAAATTATGAATGAGTATGGATGCCATGTTTGATATTTGTTACCTATCAGCTGAGGGTAACAACATTGAGCCAGATGATATTCCTAAGACAAAAGAAAATGTATGGGTACTTGGACGAAAATACAGCGCTATACAAGGTATTTAATACAAATTTAAATCACTCATCTTTTGCAATTTTCAACAATCAATGCCTGCATAATTTTGTAATTTTTTTATAAGTTTATTTATTTTGATTCTTTTTAGATTTGGATCGAATAAGACGAGATATAAGCTCTATAATCTGGTGTACATATAGAAAAGGTTTTGTGCCAATTGGAGATGAAGGGCTCACTTCAGACAAAGGCTGGGGCTGCATGTTGCGTTGTGGACAGATGGTACTTGGCATGGCACTCGTCAGGGTGCACTTGGCAGCAGATTGGGTATGGACACCAGAAACGAGGTATTAATATCTTACTATATTATTTGGTCTTAAACATTACAATTCTAAAATATTGTTCTCTATTTAAAATTCCTGTATTGTTGATAAATCCTGTAACAAAATTCATTCAACAAACTCTCTTAATTCATCTATTCATTCATCTATATGTATTTCCATTCGTCAAATCCAACACAAGGACCACATATTAAATCTGTAAATGTATCTAAGGTAACCACAGAGGAAAATGGATAAAGAAATATTTTTTATTTGTAACCCCAAAGTTCTATGATTTATGTGTACATATTTGCAAGCACAGTCAATATTTAACCCATATGTTTGACTATATATGAGCGAAGAAAGATAACTGTTTCTTATCTAATGTCTCTGCAGTTTGGATGTTCCGTGGTTATATAACTTAGGGATTATAGATAATTATTTTGCTTTGACTTCTGCAAACTGCATTTCTCTTATATTAGAGAGCATAAACACATATATGCTGTAACTGTTTATTACAGAGATCCGACATATTTAAAGATAATTCAGCGGTTTGAGGAACGAAAGCAAGCTCCATATTCTATTCACCAAGTGGCATTGATGGGGGCATGTGAAGGCAAGGATGTTGGACAGTGGTTTGGACCCAATACTGTTGCACAGGTTTTAAAGTAAGCAATAAAATCTGATATTTCATGACTAGTTATAAATCTCAATATCAAAATTGTGTAATATTTGATGTGGATCGTGATAGGTGAAACTGAAAAGTCACTATATCTATGACATTTCATATAGCTGATTCTATTTATATGCTAACACAGAATGTTAGTAATTACTTCAAATATATTATACACAGAGCTAGAGAATAATACCAGTACAAGAGAATAATAGAGGTAGCTTTTGAACAATTTTTGCTTTTCAAACAGTTTCACATTTCCAATTGTTTTTCGTTTGTTTCAGAAAACTGGTTGTTTACGATAAATGGAGTTCGTTAGTGATACATGTTGCACTAGATAATACAGTTGTTAAGGAAGATATTTGTAAGTATTTTTCTATCGCTGTGTGTCAATCATGCAATAGTTTTCATTTAATGTATGTAGATTGTAATTTACAAGTGTTTTAGTTGAATTTCAGTTTTGCCATACAACGGTTTTTCCATTTGTTTAAATACACATGTTCATGATTAACAAGTTCTATTATTTCATACAGTAAATTTTATATAGATTACACTTATATATTGGCATAATATATGTAACATATGTAAAATGTTCTCTAAGGTGTGTGAATTCTATTAACCCGCACTTGGCCAGCATGGTAGACTATGCCCTTAACCCTCTCATTTTGAAAAGAGACCTGTGTCTCAGTGGAACGATAGAGACCTGTGTCTCAGTCTAATGATAGAGACCTGTGTCTCAGTGGAATGATAGAGACCTGTGTCTCAGTGGAACGATAAAAAGGGTCGGGAAAGAGATGTAACATCACACCTGTAATTCCCGAAGAAGTAGGCAGAGGAGTGTGGTACACTCCCACATTTCACTGGTTAGGTTCATGTCCCACCAAGGAATAGGTGGTGAGCCTATTGCCTTATACCAGGCACAAATCCAGACTGAGCCACTACTAGAAATTTCAACTAGAAAACCTAAGTTAGAAAAATAGAATAGTGCCAAACCGGAAATCAAACCAAAGATCTCGCAATCAGCAATCGGAAGTTTTCAACCACTAGAGCAAGAATGCAATAATAATATATTTATCAAATAATGCTATAATTAGACATACAGCATCATATTTAAAACTGCTGTGTTGTGGGTGCACATGAACACACACATAGACATTTACATAAAGACATTTACACAAAGTTATGACTCAGTTTATTTTACAGTTCAGCAATGCAAAGTCAAATATGATCAAGGAGACTCATCCAGTGCCGCCGACCAGATGCTTCTAACAGATTGGATGCCTCTGTTGCTCATTGTGCCACTTAGACTTGGGCTTAGTGAAATTAATCCCGTATATATTGATGGACTAAAGGTCAGTTCTGATTTAAAGGATGAAAGTCTTGTTTATAACATCTACAAATAGAAGTTTATAATTATCGAAAACTTTAAATAAAGTAGTAATATGTATTGTTTGAATCAGAACGCATCATCATCAAAATACACAGAACATTTAGAAATTAAGAGACATTGTGTATTGTTGATAATTTTTTTCCAGATGTGCTTTCAATGCCCTCAATCTATTGGCGTTATTGGTGGGAAACCCAATCAAGCTTTGTATTTAATTGGCTGTGTAGGTGACGAAGTCATTTACTTGGATCCACACACTACTCAAAGATCTGGATTAGTAGAGGTATGAGTCTTGTAATATTAAACTCTTCTGAGCATGGGCGCCACGAAGATAATTTTCAGGAAGGTGCATCTACACACTATACTATTAATTAATAAATTAACACAACTTTATTTATAACAGTTTATGCTTATAATTATAGATAGGTATTAAGTTAACGTCAAATTTAAATCGAGTTATTATTGAAACAGTAAGTATGTAAAAGTTTTTTTTGTCCTTTATGATGGGGGTGCAAGTACACCCCCTTGCTCCCCCCGCCGACGCCCGTGTTTCCGAGGTTCATTTAATGCAACATTATAAATATGTTCAATGATAAATCTTATTTTACTAATAAATACTTTCTTATGTCTCTATACTTACATGCAAGCTCGTTGCAGAAATACTTATTATGGAACCAAAGACCATGTGAACGATAATAAAACATGGGATTGAGTTTATTTTTTGCCAAGCTGTTTTTATACTCCAAATATTAAATTTGCAACTTTTTGCAAATTTTTATTTTTGTTATTTTAAAAGCGGTTGTAATCTAAATTACGAAATTGTTGCGAGCTTAACCCTTGCACCCTAATTATGTCTTTAAATTTGTTTACCGTATCAGTCGACATATTTTATCTCCACTTTGCTGTATTTAATGACGGGAGGAAATTAAATATTTGACTGAAAATATTCATAAAAATTATAATAGTCTGTTTGCCTACCCTGTAAGGTAATAATATCATACGTTTATTTATGGTAACTTAACATCAGGCTTGTAATCCCCGAAGAGGTAGGCAGAGGAGTGCAGTACACTCCCACGTTTCACCAGTTACGTTTACGTCCGATTATGGAATAGGTGGTGAGTCTTTTGCCATACGCCAAACACAAATCCAGAGTACGAAACTAGAAATTCCAGTCCACTACTAGAAAAGTCCAATAGTACCCAACCAATACGAGTCCAATGGAACTCAATAGCTTTCTTAATCTCCCAATTCCTTATCGAACCTTACGTGCGAGGTAATATTTTCAGAATAAAATGACTGATGAACAGAAGGAGATGGACTGCACATATCATTGTAGATTCGCTTCACGTATACCGATGCTTGCCATGGACCCGTCAGTTGCTGTGGTAAGTAACTCATGATTTTGTATGTGTTGTATTGCAGATATATCTATTTTTGAAGGTGTCATCATAAATCTTCAGATGTATTGAAAATTGTCGTGTGTAGCAGTAATTATCGATCAAAAAATCTTTATTTTAAGTACATTAATTGTGTGTTCTAAGAGCATTAAATATAATGGAGTTTACATTTATGTCAATCTTCATTATTTAATATAAAAAAAGGTAATATCATGCCTGTAATCCCCGCAGAGTGCAGTGCACTTCCACGTTTCATCAACTGGTGAAACGTGGGAATTCCTCCACCACCACGTAGTTACGTTTACGTCCCGTTATGGAATAGGTGGTGAGTCTATTGCCATACACCGGGCACTAATCCAGACTCCGAGCC
>DWFY01000303.1:0-10635 GCA_018246875.1 Creonpyge creon creon | reverse complement strand
CCCATATCCTTCCATTTCCTCCAAGGGTTGTTTATCTTGAACGCGATCCAATAAATTACACCCGGATTAGTCGTATATAATAATTTTGCACGAATATCCTCAATCTCTTTATTAGGTCATGAGTTTTCTTCTTGATCCAATCATATTTAATATTGTGTGTGGTTTCCTACTTCGTTAGTTTTTACTATTTGTATATTGTTTCTTTTCTTGTAATATCGGTTGTCTTATTCAATATATTAGGTAACTTACAGGCTTTATGTTTCAATATGTTGTGTGAAGGAATTTTTAGTATTATTCCACGTCTGTAGTTTCGTAATAATAAAGTTATTCTGCACATGGTCTCACACCGCGTGCGCAAGGACAATGTCGCGTTAAGGACACGAGAACACGTGTCGGTAATTTCTAACTGATTTTATGCGACTGATTCGATGTTTCGCTGATGCATCTGAAACATAAAAATTAAAAGTTTTAATAAATTTTTCATTTGTGTTATTATTATTCATGATAAATCATATTTTTAATAAAAATTGTCTCGTGTCGAGATTATTCATATATTTCCATTCAGACGAATAAATGTATATTAGGCATATGATACCAAGATATATAACAGCAGTATTTCATTCGAAAATATTCAGATAGCTTAATCCATTAAACGTGATCGACATACAAACAAGGCGGGGAACATGTTCTTCAAGATATAAGATTTATTTTTTTCAATAAACTCGAGCCATAGTAACGTTTTACAGCCAAACTAGGTGCGAGACAAAACGTATTTTCTCTACTACTACGCACAAAAGGGCTACAAAAGCGAAAGGTGAAATGCATTAAAGTCGATCTATATGTTAATTTAACTACGGTTACTCTTATAAATTACAATATTTCAGAGCAACGAAGTAATAACAACGATCATGAGATTTTTCGCCTTCATCATCTTGACTTTAATTATCTCCAGCGTAAAAGTTTACGAAGAACTGAAATGGAGGCACTTTACATGAAAACAAACGTTTTCAACTGAAATAAATTTTGAAGAACAGTTTTGCTTAATAGAAAACTGGACACCATATTACGTCATATTATAAGTAGGTAGATTATCTATTTTATCAACATAATCAGGGCCAAACGAAGGCTTTTAGAATTCAGTGGCTGCTGGAGAAATTTGTTATGAATAATTTTACGTATATACGTAGTAGACATAACAAGGCAGGTTTTAAGCGTTTCGAAACCTATTAACTTTAGATAGCGAGTGACCTCGTTTCCACTTGGAGGCTTCAGAGTCTAATTCGCAGGGCGCCGAGCGTTATACACGGGCGGATAAGGAAATAATCCTTTACGACTGCGAGGTTCTGGCAAGTTGACATATCCAATTAAAATATCCAATCACAAGTTGGACTGCATCATAGAGTTCCTAAAATAAATGGCCATTCTACATACAAAGTGATTATTGATATAATTATATTATAACACTAAAACTGATTATTTCATTAGTTCGATTGCCTATTATCAACGCCATTAAAATGCAAGTTGCTTATGATATTGACTTAACCTTAGCGAGAGTTTCAGGTAATTACATTGTTGTGCCAGAAAGATGATACCGTGTGAATTAATTGAAGAAGCTGCACAAATTTAATCGCATGATATTATTATATCATCACGTCTAGTTCGTAGCGGGATAGGCAGCGAGCGATGAATACTAAATATCACTATCCTTAGTGACCTGTCTTGCTTCCCCTACATTGATTGCTCTCTTCTATTGTGAGAATGTTTCGAGTAGTACGATCGCTGGTCTGCACGGCCCAAAGAGCGGACCTAACGTGAAATTAGAAGGGAAATAGGACGAGATAATTACCACCCCACGCTTCCGCCGGCTCTCGCTGCACAGTTTAATCTGTTTAAACTTTTATTTACTCCGCTTACTCAAAATTGAGACGATTAGCGCAGAGCCGGGAGCAAAGTTTGTTTTGAGCTGCTACATTATTGAATTTCTCTTCTTACTACCGCCGTGTAATGAAACATGTCTTGTAAAATGAAACAAGCCAGTATGTATTTGAAGTGAGATATTTGATAGGCATGTGCTACGTAGGTACTTAGAATATTAAAATATTTAATCGAGTAAAAATGTGCATATTTCTCTAAATAATTTTATACCTAAACTAAATACTATAAATACTCGTGTTTATGACAACTACATATATTTGTCCCGAGAGATTCGAACCTACTATCTCCGCCTCTGTAATAAGGGTAACTATGTCAATAATATAATTATATCTGTAAAACTGGATAACTCCTTTTTATTACACAAATAATAAGTATAATTAAGTAAGACAAGTATGATTTATAAGTAATATTAATATAATTCAATTGGGTAAAAATATGTAGGTACATAATATGCAATATTTATTATCGGTTAAAAATCAATGTATATTTCCCTTACATAAATGTTATATAGGTAAGATAACCTTTTAGTGCAAATGTAGTGACTTAATTACTTTAATTAGGAATAAAATATATATTGTACAGACTACCTATAGGTACTAATTTCCCAATTAGGTATAAATAGTTTACATAAATGAGTGAAAACATTCCTCGTTGTCTTTATGGAGAAGTCCTGTACGTTTAATTAGAGACGGACCGGGTTACAGCATTCGAAACATTTCAGACGTTTCAGCTTCAATTCAGTAGCTAGCCGTTTGAAAAGTTAAGTAGGTACTTCGACCTTTTCGAATTATTACCTACTACTAAGCTTTGTACGAGACAAATAAAGTAAGAAAGCATATGGCCCTTGTATAAGTATTGTTGTTGTTACTATTTTTATATCGTTACGCCGGTTCCTTTATGACGTAGGCAGAAAGAACTGAGCGCCAAATACCTCTATCCGTAGAGACCTGCTGTGCTTCTTCTATATCACGCTCTACACAACCGCACGCCGGTTTCGAAGACCACTGACGCCCTCATCAGACAGTATGTGACCTATTTGGTCACGATATGCATGTAACTATGATAATGATACATTGCGAGCAATGCAAGATAGTCAAATATTTTACCGATGAAGAAAACTTCAACTGCGTCTGCAAATAAATTAGTTTTATTCATAGCGTTCTTGTAAAGTTTTACAACAACTATGTGTTAACATGTTTCAGTCATGTCCCTATAAAATATTTTGTTTTATTTTACACACTTATAGCTTTACTACGACTAACATTAAAATAGTTATAAATGTTATGGTCACGCAGTCGGATCATATTCCGGTACACAAGTGCGTCGTTAAACGAAATTATTTCGAGTGTAACATGAAGTACTTACGTAATAACTATTGTTTCTACCTCACAACCAGACATTTAATACATTTTATACCTTTATAAGTAAGACATTTATGAAGTTTGTTAGTTACGATTTTATTAAGTATTAAAATATATCTTGATTTATAAAATAATTATAATATCGCACAAAAAGTTTTATGACAATAATAATAATAACAGTATAAAATTTAAAATTTATAAAGGCTAGATATATGTTAAAAATGGCGAGTGCCGTGACGATTTTCAAGCCCATAACTATGTTAATTAGGTATAATTTATTGGGTAATATTATCTGCTTGGTAACATGAAGTTAAATTAAGAACCGTCTTGCTTTTTTAAAATATTTAATCTTGAAAATATTTGCATGCAAATAGGCATTGAAGTTTATTCTGCATAAAAGTAAGGTTATCTTTATTATAACAATTACTATCAATTTCATTTTGTAATTTTAACCTTAGCTTCCAAAAACGCTTCGCATTCGTTTATCAAATGCACTTGCAACCGGTCGGCCATGTTACCGACCTTTCTATATCCAAACACGTTTGCGTTCAACATATACCTGTCTCATTCTTACCCATACGAATCTGTATATGGTTATCTCTTGCAGACGAACCCTCTGCACCCAATTAGGACAATACGCATGCGCTCCGCATCAATGTCAAATCAATCCCCTTGTACGTTGATGCAACTTGCTAGAACTAATGTACGACCAACTAAGTTTTTATTCGTAATGTACAAGTATTTTATTCGCTTAAGATAATGTTTCACATAAAGTTATATAACAAACTTAGTTAGCAGTTTTTGTTAATTACGTTGTGTCAGTTAATTAAGGAATAAATAAGCTTGGTAATTTATTTAAAATGTATTTATTATGGAATGCACTTAAAAAATATATTCATCCTAGTGATAGACGGACGAATCATGCACTGTTATCAAATAATTAATAAGCAAAATGTCATAACAAAAAAATATGTTTACTGTGTAATTTATTAATCTTAATATGGGATCTTGTAGAAGAAGCACGTCAAGGTTGTAAGGATATTTAGCACTCGGTGCTCTCTGCCTACCCCCTAAGGAACCTGGCGTGGTGATATAATGATAATAATTAACTATTTAGTCATAGACAGTAGCAAGCGACATATTTTTACGACCGGCAGCCAACACGGGCTCATTACGATCTTATTACACACCGTGTCGACTATGACGATGAGCCCGAACACATCCAATTTCCCAACTTCCCATTTATTGATATTGACTTGGAGAGGACGCTTCGTAAATGCTCCCGGGTCGAGATGTCGACTTCCTGGAAGAGCGACTAGCGTTACAGGTGCAATATTTTAAGGAATGGGGGAAATGGTATCAGAACGATAATTATAATTTAATTTTTTAAATGTAGTTAAACGAAGACAATGTTTTTGGTTTGTGAAATAATAACCATTTCGTAACGTCATCTTTACGTTTCTGTGTATTGAAGAATTAAATAATCTTTAATATACCTATAGTACCTGCTAATAATATCTACTTTTAATAATATCTAATCCGTGTCGGGGCGGATTGAGGATACATTTCCCGACCCCGTGTCGGGATACAGGGTGTCCTAAGAGGCAACTAATCCCGCTGCTAGATCCCGGTATAGCGAGGTGTACCTAGGCACAGCTAAATGCCCTGGCCGCCTATGGGCAACAGCGTACACGGTGCGAGAAGCTGTACTCTGCGATCCTCAACTCAGATGCTCCGCGTGGGGATTATGGGCGAAGCCCCTCACAGGAGGCCTATGTCCAACAGAGGACTGCAATAGGTTAATGATGAAAATGAATATCTATAATACCTACCTAACTGCGTTAATATTTATTGAAGGTATATCCAGTAAACATATCTGTAACTTTCTCTACGAGGTCGATATATCGCGGTATCACTTATTATTATCAAACCCAACGCAAGATAAGCCGAACGCGGAACGTGACTTGTGAAAAATAGCACTCATACCTCCGCTGGACGCCTATTTGTACACAGCCCGCGTGAATGTCGGGGGATCCATGAATACCTAAATAATCGAATTAATTAGTGTCTATGTCTTTGGATGTATATATACCTATGTATATTCAGTAGAGTGACGAAGAAAAATGAAACAATTATGAATGTGCACAAGAACAATTAAGAACATTTGCCTATAGATACAATGACATAATAGTTCGATTTTATAAATTTTATCTACGTACATATGTGATTTATGTATTATGTAAATATTATTAAGGCTCATCTATCTTGTTCAAATAAGTCAGATATGGGTTAATGGGAGAGTTAGAAGTTTCCTAAAACGGCGCGTTTATGAAGAGAGTGATGAATGTAGATAAAGAACGTCAGGTCTGTAAGGAAAGATATATTTGGCACTTGGTGCTCTCTGCCTACGACATACATATGTGCATATATGTATATGGTAATAATCTATGTAGCAATTTATATAAAAATAACTCTAAATATTTGAATATGTTTCTTCGATCCGTCGGCTGTAAAATTATAAACGCTATTCGTAAAGATCCAATCTGTGTGAGAGGTCTTGAGGTCGAGCCAAAAGAAAACAAAAAAGCCTAGAGGGTCGATCGTACGATATTCCTAATATGGTAATGCGAAACGATATACGATCCCGACCAAACACGATATCGTGACTGGTCCATAGCCCAGGGAAGGTATTCACGTGCCTACGCAATACTGCCTATTTCGTAAAATCGCTTTTCAATTTAATGATAATGAAACAAATAAAAGTAGCTCGACTGAAAAAAATCTCAGATCCGAACAACAAAGAAGGTACATGTGAAAACAAGCCTTTAATTTTTTTTAATGTTCGTTTACAGTTTAAAAATAGAATTCATGTTATATTTATCAACGTTTAATAATATTGGCTGGTGATTGTAAATATACATTTACTAAATCTTTTACACGAATTCAGGTTTTATAATACGAGTGTATTACATTTTTTTTTTTAATTTGCAAGAAAATCTATCGAACTATGTATGTTAATGAATTGGGTATAAGATGTAAGTAGAAGATTAAGTATGATTCATATTGGTCACCAGTATCTTTGGAATAACGCTTCTGTGTGAACAAGTCCTAAGAATCTGTTTTATGTAATGACACAAACAACAATATTTTACAATATCAGAATCTTGTCTGATATAACCAATCCTAACGAAATAGCTTTACATTTTTTTGGTGCTTTGATAAAAGAAAATTGCTGTTGCTTTGAATTGGACCGCTTTAGTACTGTTATCCAAATATACGTCTGTATCTCTCTACAATCTCTACATAATGCAAATATCTGAGACACGTGTGGTATTTGGTTTTTTTCTTCGTGAATATTTCCTAACTCTGAATTCACAAAGCAGTAAGTAGTTGATTGATACGAAAACACTTAATAATAAATATTAATAAAAGTAACTGCCGACTCGAGGTCCTAGGTTCAAATCCCAGGTCGGGTAATATTGGATTTTTCTAACTAGAATTTCTAGTCATGGCTCAGACTCTAGATTTGTGCCCGGTTTATGGCAATAGGCTCATTCCCTATTCCATGGCGGGACGTAAACGTAACTGGTGAAACGTTGGAGTGTACTACACTCCTCTGCCTACCTCTTCGGGGATTACAGTCGTGATGTTACTTTAAAAATAACTGATACTCGCATTCCTATTCTTAGAGCCCTATTCGGCTTCTATTGCGTATTGATATATTATTGCAATAAAAGTATCACACACCAAGAGTATCCTTACTAATTAATACCTATATACTTGCTATTAAATTATGTTATAAAATGCTTATTGAATGTCCCTAATTTATCAAATATCTTCAAATGGTGACCTTATTTGGAAAGAGGGCCAGAGTAGCCTGACTGTCTATCGATTCGCGTGGCTCAAGTTACCTAACTGTCTAACTTCCGTACCATCCATTATCCCTTCTTGCAAAACCGTTTGGATGATATCAGATTGAAGAGCTACTTGATAAAAATGATAGTTCAATATTGCTTTTATTAACATTCGTACATTTGTTTTTACTACCTCAAATATCTACCTACTTGTCTGTTAAAGTTTATAAAAAGTTTAAAGACTAACACTTCAAAGTAGGTAGAGTATTAATACTTTTAATATTATAATTTATGTCATTTAATGTACAAAATGCATTAAATGGAAAATATAATGTGTATGTTTTAAATAAATTACGAGTATAATTTCTCTAAGCGTTCATAATTGTAAACGAGAAAACTGACAGGCGGTTATTTACGAGTTTTATTCATAGGTATATACCAGGAGGTCAGGAGACCCGCGTGGACTTATCTTGTTTTCAATATAATATATAACACCGTATTAATCAACAATTATTTTCATCAGTGATGCATTTATATCTTCCATTTATTCACGTAAGATTGAATAAATATTTTCTTTTTAACTCCTAAAGGACCGTTGTGGTCTTATAATGACAACATACAGTGCATTTATCAATAATTTACGGATAATTTAGGGTAGAGACTTTTACATCTAAAGGACCGTTTTGATATTATAAGTACAATATACAATACGTTCATTGTACATAGAATACATTACTGATAATTTAAAGTATCTACTTTATATTATCAGTAATGTAGAACCAGCGTAGGTATACAGTACCAGTAAGAATCTCTACTCTTACTGGCACCATATACGCTAACCCTACATTTACCAACAAAAAAGGTATATTTTTATCACGCTGGTATCTCTCCTATGTGCGTAAATTTCGTTCTGAAACGGAACCTGTCTGTCGAAGTGAAATAAACGAAGCCAATCACAGGTAAATAACTGTCAGTCAGTCTACACAGCGTTTCATTTGCATGACAATAGCTGAGGGGTGGGGAGCAAGGGAGGGGTGCAGGTGACGTGGGCAACAACGGCAGCTCATCTGATTGTTCGATTACGGCACGGATATGTGTATGGCGAATATTTTGTTGCGTGATTGTTTTACTTCCTATTTTTGATCGTACTTCACATATTGTTGAATCGACTTACCGTTGCATCAATTTGCCTATGTATTTCGAACGTTCGGTCGATATTACCGAAGTAGGAACTGATACTGGGTTCTAAAAGTTTCGATATCTGTACGTCGCTTGTCGGTTGGGTTCCGTAAAAGTTATCAAAAATATAACGTGCCTTAATCTTATAGTCTTTAATCGTAAATATGTGTCAATATACTGCACAAAATTATGCGCACTTGTAATATGACTTCATATTTTTTTTTATATACAGTAAATTGTCTGTACTGTTAAAAGGAAACATAATCAACATTACATGTAAGCAGAAGGTAGATATAATAGAAAGTGGACTCCTTTCGAACAATGTAAAGGGGGTAACATATAAATATAAAAGATAACATTAACATCAGGAGGATCTTGTTCCTTTGTAGTAGGTTTTACTACAGGTTTTTTCATAGATAAGCGGTTCTTGCATTGCTGTACTAGTCGTCTAGAGTTCAATAACCTCTTAGTACCTACATCCTGGTCATATTTGGCTACTCAGAATGCTAATTTTTTTTAACTACGTTTTTTAACCATAGAACCCGTTATTGGTAGTCGTCTCTTTGAGGTGGAAATTCATTTTTGTCATAAAAATTAAGTAACATTTTAGTTATTTATTAAGTATCAAAAAAATGCTTATAAGGTATAAAATATATTGATTAAAAATTGATATTGTGTCCTATAATGTATAAATAAATGTTAATGTGGGATTAAAACATTTCTTTTTATTTAAAAAGAGTAGCAAAAGAACATGTAGCAGTTTCAATTGGCCGGTGCCGCCCGTCGCATCTGCAAACCATTTCTAACCAGACTGTAGGCAAAGGACTTAGTGTCAGTTACTAATAGTTGTTTAGCTACTTTCAAATAGTGTAAACCGATAACCGCACTGCAAAAATGGGAGTCTTGTCATGACGATGATGATATATTAATTATAAAAATGTTTTTATACCTTACAAATTATATACTTTTTTTTTTATGAATAATGTTACGAGGTAAAATAAATGTCAGCCTTAGTTAATTTGCATTCTTATACACAAAAAATCTACGCTCATATGTGTTCAAACATCTAGACATATAAATATTACTTGTCTAGACCTACGATCGTGAACTTTATATAAGGTTGCAGCTGCAACTTGGGAATGAAAATAAAATATTTATTTCCAAGGAGCACATTGTATTGGAAAAATGTATCGAGACATTTTGAAGATTTCTCGATATGAATTGCTAATGTTGTTGAGACATGAAACAACCAAACATGGTTCTAGGGAATATTTGCACCATTTCACAAATATTGCCATACAGTCAAACATAACCCAGTTAGTAGCTACCTACAACATTAAAAAATCAAATGTACATTCAATAGTTATCAAACCTTTACAATGTTTTAAAACGTTAGCATTTCCCTTAAGATGGATTTATTTTCAAAATTTCTATTTGCCCTAATATACATATAATCTACATTTTAATAAATATTTTCAATTTTTCCTTTTGCAAAACTATGGACGCAAAACCCATTAACTATTTTTTTTCTATTTGAAAATGTTCGAAAAATTGACGTTTGTCGCAAAAGTTTAATTAGTCTGTAAGATCAGTAGGATATTATAAGTATAATATAGTTTAAGGCAAAAACACGGCCCATGGGAAATATATTGTAGCTTTGTCAACCTTTAACCCGTAACAGACGGCGGATCTTTTCGGTGCCAAAAATTGATAAGATATGGTGTTCCTGTAAGGACCTTACACATAAATGTTTTTTTATTGATCTGTGCCTTATTACTTCGTTAAAGTAAATGACAAATATACTTGGTATTAAGGTGATTATGGTCAACATTATCATCATCGTCTTAAACCCTTTCATTGTTCCACCGTCAGACGTGGATCTTCTTAGAATTACATGGCCTTAAGCTATGTAATTATTTTACTGAATAATATAAGAAGCATATTCGACTTAAGTTCTCTTATTGTTTTGGTGTAACTCGGAAATATTTCTTGAGTGGAAAAAGAATACAACGTTTGAAATAATGGTTACTGACATCCGGTACGTCGTTATATTCATCTACAATACATAATAAATAGAGCGAATGTATTGTGACTTCATTTGGAAGAAACAAAACAACATCACGGTTTCAACCAAAAATCTAAACTTAGAAGAACAGGTACAACGTGTACATGAAATACCTACGTAGATAAGCAGACAAAATGTCGAATTGCGTATATAGGAAAATTAATTTGATTTATTCATACATAACAATTAACAAGGAAATAGGCATACCAATTAACTGGTGAAACGTTGGAGTGTACTACAC
>DWFY01000302.1:0-10635 GCA_018246875.1 Creonpyge creon creon | reverse complement strand
CCGCGCGCCTCGCGGACTCGCGCGTGAACGGTGTGACGGCGGCGCGCGGCTCCTCCGTGCGTACCACCGTCTCACTGGCGAACGTGACGCCCTCCAGCGGGATCCGCAGCTCCTCCCGCCGAGGCTTCTGGCACTCCACGTCCAATTCATCCCGGGACTGCGATGCGACCAGCGGCGCCGCGGCCTCCGGGTTGGTGGCCTCGAGCGTGCGCACGATCTCGCTGAGCAGCCGGGAGCCATCTATCTCCTCCCCGGGCGAGTGCAGCGGCGCCGGCGGCGGGAAAGACAGCCGCCGCTCGTCCTCCTCCATGCCGGCAGCTACGTCCGCCCGCGGCCCATGGCCCCGCCCCACACGCACTCGTACACACTATTTGCAGACCGCTGACGCCATCTTCGGTTAATACTGCCACCTGCAAACGAAACTTTTGTCAGTACTCTGCATTAAAACGCTATAAATCAGCACGTGGCTCATTAAAAGTCGCGAGTGTAAATCTTCGTTTATTTACAAGTTCCTATATCTGTTTTGTAAGCATGTTCTAAGAAATCACCCGTTAAATGAGTCACAGTTTTTCACCGGCCTAGAAAATATTGTGTGCGTTTTAATTTACCCGTGTACACATTTACAACTCTAATATAAACAAAATGTATACATGACTGTATTCCCTTTTTAATACCGTGCATCCGGTTTTTGTACCGTTTATTCGAAAAAGTGTTACTTACACCTGATACATGCATTTGTTACATTGATCGATTTTTTTAAATACATGTAAAATATAAGAACAAAATACAGGCGACAAGTATTTTACTTGTACACACAATGGACAAGAATAATCACAAGGCATAACAACAGTAACAATGCATGACAACAACACTTGAAAATAAACGACGAAAGTGTAGAAAAACATGGCCGCTAGCTCATAATACCGACATACGGAACCATAGGTATTGAAGGCGTCACCTGTCATTTGTATGCCATTGTCCTAGTTTGACTCGTCGCTATGGCACCGGCGGAAACGTTATGCAGTGAGACGTGTTCTATGTACCATTGAAGAATATTCCATAGAAAAAATAGAATCGCGCATTAAATTTCTAATGATAATCGATTCATTTATTTTTTAATTCTTAGTGATTTTTTTTTCCCAGAATGTTAGCGCTATGTGTCTACTGTCTACTACAACTTTGTTAGCGCGCAGGAGAAAAGTATTTCTTATAAATCAACTAGTATTCTTAACACTATCCCCGCCAGTTTGTCAAGCAATCACTTTACTCAGATTAATCACACAATTAGTCAGATTAAAAATCACTCTTTATTAACGTTAATAAATTAACAATTAACACTCCTTCTACACCCCTCTGCCTACCTCTTCAGGGTGATGTTACGTTAAATTAACAATTAAAACAAACGTAAACAAAGGCATCACCGACGTAATTAGCAAATAATAATTGAAATATTATTTTGCAATACGATATGGACACTAAAATTAATACTAAGTTACGATTGATAAGTGGGTATACAATTAACGCTCAACCTATATTTCAAAAGAGAAAGTACTTTTAAATAAAATATATCCAGTATAATGGTTGCCGTAGATAATAAACACTCACGTACTACGTTACGTAAGAATAACGTACATACGTACTAACATTTCCATGATAATACGCATCTAAGGATATATTGTATTTGATAAGGTCTTGATAAACGCAAAGCGTTATTTCCACTCGCGCTGTACAGTACTGATTACTGTGCTTATAGCGTTTTATGTAGTACGTAGTAAATATGGTTTTCGTATGTTAGACTCTATTACTCAGCAACAGTGCTGATAATTGCAAAACATGACTTCGCCTTTTAGGCTCCAGAAGCAAGTTACGTAATATTGGAAAAAAAAGAAAAATTGGAAAATAACAAAAGCATGCATTTTATTTCAAATACGTGTTCCTACAATATTGGGGCATGTTACTGTACTCGTTACAGCTATAAAGACGTCTGAATACACTAATAGCTTTCGATTATATTTTAAGTGACACATCAAGCAGAGTATATACATACATGATATATCATCTATATACTCTGCTATATTTTATGATATTTCCATGGCATTTCATGACGTTTCATAATTAATTACGATTGTATTTTGTACGGAGACAGATCAATGTTCATCTATTACCTTATACCAGACTGTATACGCATAATTTTCCGATAATTAAACTGAAAATCCTAGACTTTTAGTTAATGAAGGACGTCAAATACACTTATCCATAGCCGAGATTCAACTGCGCCGATTTTATCCAATTTGTCGAGCACTGGCGCGTACGGAGATGCAAAATTACCAAAAAGGCTACGAGAAAAAGTATTGCCGCACGTGCTATGTAGCTTCATAGCAAAAGCTATCGGTTTTACCGAACCGTTCCACGCTTTTTACACTCGGTTTACGAATTATACCTTCATAAATAATCCAATTTTTAATTTCTACGTAGTTTACGCAGAGTACTACGTAGTAGTACGTTTTCGATATGATATTAATCTGTGACTGCTAGTTATTATTATTATATCGTCTGGTCAGTTTCTTTACGGGGTAAGCAGGGAGCACCGGGTGCCAAATATTTTTATGCTTACAGATCTGACGTGAATTGTGATTTCTAATACAATAGATGTAAAACAATGATTGGTTAACTATTTGTGTGTATAGCAAACGAGGAAATAGTTCGTCCCAAGTTAAGTGTGAGGCGGTAGGCTGAAATCTTGTCGAGAGAATGTTCTAGAACGAATTTTATAGACAACTTTACTTGCAGTTGTTTGTTTATGTCCCAATTACTGATTTAAATAATATTTATGTCACAATTATCGTTTTCCACATTTATGAAACCAATTTACAACAAAATTTATATGACATGTTTGTGAAAATTGATGTGTTTAAATTGCTCAGTAAAGGCTTTGTATTAAGATGATATTCACCATCAAGTATTTATTCCAAATAATTTCGCCCTAGTCGCCTAAGCTATATATGGTTGAACCTTAATTACTTCCCATAAACGAGATAGCTTTCGAATATAATGTATATTAGTTTTCAATGTTAATTGAGCAGCTTATTTTTATCAAAGCATTAAAATTTAAATAAATTAGTCCCAATGCCAACCTAATATATTTCGTCAATGTATATAAGGGTACGTTTTTATACGATTACTTCTTGTTTTTTAGTCCCCAACCACTTCCAATTTTAACCAACGGTTCACATACATTTGTTTACATAATATTTACTTACCTAACACTAGCTTGGAAATAGTCGTAGTAATCTTACGATAATGTCAGTGGGCGATCGTTATCATAATTGATAGCGTTTAGTAAAGCGGCTGCAAGCCCGTCTAGAATATGGTCTTTTAATAACAACGCAATTTACTACGTGATATAATATTTTTATGTCTCTCATGATAACTTAGTCCCGTAATTTTTTACTCATTGAATGCAGAATGCATGTCACGCATGTGGTCAGCCAGTCCGTTTGAATTCAGTTTTATGAACTGTCGCTGTAACGCTGACCGAAGGATGTGGTAGTGTTATACGAACATTTATGTGCGTCAGATGCTACCATATTTCCTAATAATTTCAACAACATATTTCTGGATTTTATATCTAAGCGCGTTCATTTCATGTAGTTTCATATTAGTAATTTAATTAACATTTTTATATACATTAGGTACTTATATCACTCCGGGAATGATTTTATTACTGTATCGCCAAGCCAGATTCCTTAAGGGGTAGGCACCAAGCACCGAGTCCCAAATGTGCGTATCCATACAGAACATTTGTATCCATAGAGACATTCTACAAGCACATTGGTTACGGAGATTTCCGACTGCCCCATCAGCCAGTATCTGACTGAGTTGGTCAAGATAGGTAAGTTTTGATCACCCTTCGTAGCCTCATTCATCAATATTCGCTGTGGGTATCTGTTTTGTCATTCTTTCACCTGCCATTCTTTCCGTGAAGGTCTCATCGATTTACTATGTTAATTAAGATTGTAAATTTACACGCCATAATTAGAGTACTGCCAACGAACTAGAACTCATCATCATCATCATCATCACCACCATCACATTCACCATGAACATTACCGTCATCACCACCATCATCATTTCTTTTATCGTTCGACTCTTAGACACGACACAACACTATTTTGACACTACTAAACATAAGTGCGCACCCGTGTCATAACTTGCGTATGTAACTTGTGACTCTATTATGTGCTTGCCCGAACCCTTATATTTTGGAACTCGAGCACCGAAACTGTACTTCTCGTGGCGCAGGTCATGGTAGTAGTGTAAACATCACGTGTACGTTCAATAATCTCCGCGGAGATCGCGTCGCGCGCCTCCCACGGTCGGGAATCTCGTCCAAAAAAGGAAGGAAAACTAACGTTCTGTCAAGGTCGAGTCTAACACTTCCGGGACAGCGTGACCCAGTGTTGAAAAATACTCTACAAAACGTAAAGAAATAGGTATCTATTGATATCAAACTGAACGAATTAGAGTGAAACGCTTTCCATGGTTTTAAGTACATTCTTGAGTACGATTTAGAATTTATCTAGTAATAAAAAGATCTCAGTACGCCACTAATCTTAAAAGAAACAATATAAGTTTTTAACATGACTGTGTCAAAGTTTGTTATTAGACGCTTGGCCAATCTTACGTTTATATCTCATTCTTAAAAGCATTCGAACAAAATGTGGAAGTGAAAAAAATATTTTAGTAAAAAATTTAAATTTGTTTAAAAATTTAGCGCTCAACAGTGGTTATGGTAGCAGGGAAACTTTTTTCTCACTAATTTCTAGATAAGCGAAGGCGTGTCGCCCACGGCTACGATTCTACCCGCGGTCTCGTCGGCATTTCTGACAAGGTCGCCTCCGCACCGCGAACTGTATAGTGCTGTAATACATCCAGAGATGAAGTAAATAATACATTTATTTAGGAATTACTGTTGACCGCCTCATTGGTCGAGTGGTTGTAAGCGCGACTGCTGATCGAGAGATCTTGGTTTCGATTCCCGGGTCGGGTACTATTGAATTTTTCTCACTCAGATTTTCTAGTTGAGATTTCTAGTAATGTTTCGGGGTCTGGATTTGTGCCCGGTGTATGGCAGTAGGCTCACCACTTATTCCACAGAGGGAAGTAAAAGTAACTGGTAAAACGTGGGAATGTACTACACTGCTCTGCCTACCTCTTCGGGGATTACAGGCGTGATATTACGTTTAATTCATTCCACAAAGAACGAATGATAGGACTTTCGTAGGAGGATTATAACTGAACTAACCAACACTTATAATCCCATTCCTGTTCTGTTCGCGTATGCTGCGGCCACTCGTGATTACTTCCTGCTCATTTGCTATTCTCTTAACGTAACTTATTTTGCTATCCTTTTCAAAAAACAAAAAATCTCTTTAATTATTAAACTTCACTGTAGAGAACTTGCGGTAAATAGAAAATTTATTTATTTATTGTGCTCCGTGCTCTCTACCTACCACGTAAGGGACCCGGCGTGAATATATGTATGTATGTATGTATTTTAAAATAGATCTCATTATGGTTCGATATACACCTTCGATCTTCGACGCGGCCGCGGGCATCTCTCTCAATGACAACTTCGTCAAGTTGATCAGCTGGTACGACAACGAGTATGGTTACTCCAGCCGAGTCATTGATCTTATCAAATACATCCAGACCAAGGATTAATTGGCATGACGCTTATTGGAGATGTGAATGTAATGTCGAGATTACCGACGCTTATTATTTAAGTTCTAAGTGTAGCTGTGTATTTATCAAAATTATGCTACTTTGAAATCAGTAGACATAATACATGAACCTATTTATGATTTATCTGTTCTTTCTGAAGCGTGTTAAAGTGTTGCACTGTTGAAATCAATAAACAGTATAATATGATATTGAAACTATAGCTGTTTTATATTTCATATCCTATGTACCTATGTATAATATAAAATGAAATGTTGGTAGCAGTGAATAAATCAGTCAGTGTACAGTGTACACATTGGTCAAATCAAGAATAGCTTTGAAGGTGTGACTGCTTTTTACAAATGACTCAGTACTGATAAGATCAACTCTTTGATTAGGTAAATGCTATCAGTAATGTCTCGTCTTCGTATGACGTGTGTAACATAATATTCAACTATTCATTAAAACATTATTTTAAGTTGTTGTTGCTCTACTGACATAGCTCGCTCCCTAGATGCATCACAACGCTATCCTCCGCTGATATCAACCGACCATTACCAGATACATATGGTCATTAGTCAAACGAGCCAGATGGTGCCACATCATCATCATCAGCCTATAGCACTCCACTGCTGGACATAGGTCTCCCCTAAGGGATTATACCCTTAATCCCCACGCTGGGCATGCGGGTTGGGGATCGCAGAGCACAGCTTCTCGCACCGCCTACGCAGCTGCCCATAGGCGGTCAGGTCATTTAGCGGCATAGTCCGGCCGCTCCATACCGCGATCTTCAGGCGCCGGGTTTAGTCGCCGTATACGTCTGCCTATATGTCGCAGGACCTTAATTTTATTATAGTTCAACATACATCCAAACCATAGATTTTTTAAAATGTTATACTTACTGATTGAGTTGAGCTTTGCCGTTTGAACGGTTAAGGAACACCTATGATCTTTTCTTGACGTCAGCCGCAATGAAGGGCTAATATTAAAGTGAGATTGATAACAAAATATTTCGTGTACTTAAAGGTACATTGTGGAAAACAGAAAATAGCCTAACGGAAAAAATTACGTAATGGGCCAATAATCACTCGAAAAGGGATTTATATTTACAACCATAGTAATAAAATGCACAAATAATAAAATTTAGCTTTAATAGTATAGGTAATACTTTCTAAGACTCATTAATAATTCTAAATGTTATATCAACTTTGGCAAAACGTTTTTCGTTTCAATTATCACGTTAAAATGAGAATTATGTTCTTCAAATTGGTATTAGTTTAGAAAATCGAAGATTAGTTCAACGCTTGTGGGTTCATGGTAACTTGATTTTACAATCAATATGCACCTATAACATTTCTGTGTATTTTGTTTTGAAATTTAAACAACGCTTAAACTAAGCTGATACTAAAAAATCAATTGAAGACAGCAGTCAAGTTCTTTCACAAACATTAATACATTGGTATTTAATTTATACAACTTAAGCTTAACATCAACTTTGGAAATCCTAGTTTGTTTCTTATTGTGAACATTCTTATTGTGTCGATTGGTTGCGAGCGCGATTGCCAATCGAGAGGTCATGGGTTCAAATCCCTGGTCGGGAACTATTGGATTTTTGAGTGAAACGTGGGAGTATACCTCCTGCGCCTACTTCTTCGGGAATTACAGGAGTGATTTTACGTTTCTATGTTTTTCTTTTTAACAAACTTGTTAAGAGGCCGGCATATTTGAAATCAACGAAGAGTAAATTAAATGCTACATAAAAAAATGTTACAAGGAAATTACACGTAAATGTTACAAGGAGATTACTTGTAAACTCTTTAACGTATTAACGTAACATTTACGTGAAAGAGGCCAACATTAAAATAAGTTTGTCATTCATCACTAAAAGTCTGATCAGTCTGAAAGAAATTAAATTAAGTACAATTAATTTAAGCCGGCTCACGAGTTGCAATGGCATATTTTTTTAAGTCTACCCATAAATTATATACTTTATTTTAGTATATCAGTTTCTTGTTGTACCATGATCATGATTTAAAATGACTAATTTAAAACAGATTTTATTCTTATTTTTCTTCTTGGTTTACATTCCAATGAATGTAACCGTTATAAATGGCTGATAAAATCAGTTAATAAATGACGGAAAAAGTTGAACAGAGATGAACGAGTACTATAATGGGACAGCACTCCAAACAATAATTATGTGTTTTTATACTTAATTGTTTAGTTGTGCCATTTACACTATAAAATCTATTAAAGCTCTGTGATATGGTAAATATACAGGAAGCAAGAAATTTCTAATAAACGTAACCAAAGTACTAACAATGTATAAACCGTGCATTTAGAAAAAAATTGTGTGATATTATGATATCTGTATTTTATACTAATACAGGTATGTACTATTACAGAAAATGTTGCTTTATCTGTACATTAAAGTAATAATGGCTGCAGGCACGTCGGGCAGCTGTCAATGACATATATTCGTTTGCTTCGTGTAAATTTTGTGATGTTAAATTTTCAAATCCGTTTGTTTATCAATGAATATGGTTTTTATTAACAGATAATGATCGTGCATGTTTCTTGTGTATTCTACCATAAACAGTAATAGTGTCTAGGTGAAAATTATTGCGAATATTGGTTATAATGGAGGATCTCAATTTGACAGAAACCGAAATGAGATATTTCGGTGATTTGTTTTTATGTTGCGACGAGGAATCCAATGGGAAAATACCGATTTTAAAAGCAACAGAGCTGTTTAGATCATCAAATATACCGAACGAGATTTTACGTCTGGTAATTAACTTGAAATTACATGAATGATAACGTTTTTGAATCCAAAATCAGTAGGTATTAAAGATATTAATTATTTTACAGATCATGGATATAAGTGTCGCACCTAGCAATTGTGCGACGCTGAATCATATGAATAGGAAACAATTTTATTCAGCTCTTAAATTAATAGCAGCTCATCAAACGAACATGGCCCTCAAACCAGATTTATTAAGCACACCCTTAGATCTTCCCCTGCCGAGATTTACGTGGACTCTAAATTCGGATGCGAACATTGATTTGATACAGTTATCCAATTCGCCCAAAGAGCAGCATATATCAAAAAGGGAACGGAGCTTTGGAAGTCTTGGTGCTTATGAACCAATACGGGTGTCGTCAAATTTGTCTGATAGTGATGTGCCACAGGCTCTGTCCCACGACACCACTGAAGCTTTGAGCACAGATTCAGAAATTGAATCTGAAACTGCGTCCCAGGGGTCTGGATCATGTGGTGTAAGTATTTTACATTATTTAATAAATACATATATATACACATTTTTAATTATTATTATACAATCACACCAGGTCCCTTACAGGGTTAGCATGGTGCACCAAGTCCCAAATATCACTAGCCTTACATTTTTAACAAGTACATATATATCATTACGGTATCTATAAATTACTATTACACTGTTCTTGGATTGGTACCTAAAACACAAGGAGACCACATTTTCTGTCGGTCCAACTCCTCTATCTTTCATGGTGGCATGTGGGTTAGTAGCGACAACTTCTATCTGAAGCTTTGAAACTGCTTGACAAACAAGATTTGTAAAGTGAAGTATATGAAGCAACTGCTTTGCCTTACTTTACATGTAAGATAAATCATCATTGGACACAGTAAGCTCACATATGGGTTACTGTTTGTGGGAAAATGAGTATTTCTGTGCTTTGGAGTTTATTTTATGCAGATCTTAATTTAATTTGTTTTACAATATCATAGCAATGTTATTGCCTACACGTCTATTATGCTCATACTACAAATTACATTAGTATATCGATGTAATAAGCAAGTTATAAAATGAGTATTTCTATTGAATTATTTGTATAGTATATCATACAAATGGAATTTCTTATGCAAACTGGTAATAAAATTGTTTATACAAATATGATACTTATCTTGTGCTCTTATCTTGACATTGTAAGCCTCATTTGTTCTTAGTACAAAACAAAATTAATTTTGGTTTATGTAGTGTAGTTCGATAAACATCTAGAGCTACCAAATGTTATAATTGCATTGTATAAAGTCTGGGTGGGCCAGTCTGCATGATCAGGGTGGGTCCTAGTGTTAACAGAAGACATGTTAGACTCAATATTGAATCATCCATATAATTTTCTGAATTTATTGAAGTTCTGTGTGACTAAGAAAGGGATTGTTATAAGGAGAAACATTAAAATCTTGTACATTCAACTATAGTTTAAACTAATGTTTTATAACGGAAATAAGATTAGGGCTCAGAGAGAAGAGTTAGTCTCTAATCTATACGTTCAGTGTTCATAAACATTTGCATAAAAATATCCTAGACCATATTTAGACATGATTCATTGATACTAATTAAAATTTGATATTTACGATAACCCAAACTATCTCAGTAAATGAGAAACATGAATAAGTGATTACTAGTGAATGATTTAACTGTTACATATATAATTTTTGGATATGATACCACTCTTGCTCAGACCTACAACTGGTACTCAAATTGCATCTTTCACAGTTTCTGAGGAAATCACATATTATTATTATATTCTTTTCTGTAAGAGCATAATAAAATAAATAACACCCAATTTTAAATGGGACTAGAACATCTACATGTGAGAATTACAAAGTTGAAGTGTTTTTTGTTTTACCTTTTTTGATACACTTTAAACTGAAAAAAATTTATTTAAATAAAACTGCACAACAGCATATTTAAAGTATTTGAATGTCATTATAATATTATTATAATTACTGATAAAATCACTTATCGGTTAGGGTTAACACCAATATTATTAGTTAGCCATGTAGTTGTTGATAAAAATACGTAACACGTAACATCACGCCTGTAATCCCCGAAGAGGTAGGCAGAGGAGTGTAGTACACTCCCACGTTTC
>DWFY01000301.1:0-10638 GCA_018246875.1 Creonpyge creon creon | reverse complement strand
TACAAATAAAAGAAAAACTTACGTTTTTTACAGGTCGAGTAATGACTCGCTTATGTTAGTTAACTAATAATGTTAGTTTGTTGATATGTTTTTCGTTTATTATTATTTAACGGAGAAAGAGTAAAATATATTAAACACTATTTTATTTTATATCAGTAATGTGTCCTGTTTTATATTAAATTTCCGTATAATACTTTTACCCCTTAATTAAATTTATTAATAATTAAAAACTATCACACCCTCCTGTCAAGTTTTCCCGCCATTTAGAATAATCCAAAATGGCTGCTGATTCATTTTTAAACTTTTTGTTCCAAATTAAATATCGATAATATTGTATTAAAATTTAAAATAAAACAGAATACATAGGAAAAATAAATGCGGAAATTACATGAAAGGATTATCAATAAATGAAGCATAACGCATGAATATTACTTCCGTCCGAAAAAGGTTCTGAGTTACTCTCAAATCGTGCCTAAAGAAGTTATACTTCAATAAAATATGTATCAAAAACTACTTTTACAGTGATAATGTATATAACCCGTACTGAGCGAAGTAGCCCGCGAATACTATTTTGTTAGTTGGCGCGTGTTTTAAATGAATCGCGCATCAAGTCCAATTTCGACACCATTGTACATACATGTATTTCGAAAAGCAATCTTCTAAACGCTACAATCCTCAAGACAACACAGGTGAGGCACTTTAAAAATTGCTACTATTAAAACAATATCAGTAAGTACTGGTAGAGCAATAGGGATAACAATAAAAACAAATTCCATGACAATTATTCTATAATTTTATAACAGACTTAAAAACAATTTTACCTTGTATAACATTAAATTGGTTTCGGTACATAAAGCACATCACACATCGGACTATAACAATAAATATATTGCGTAACATTGGAATATTCAATACGCAAGTTTGCATTAAAATAAAAAATATATTTTAATAAATACCTTCCGTTCAAACGATGACACAAAATGACTGGACGCATGCGAAATCAAAACCTAACCATTAACGAAAAAGGAACTCATTTATAAAACATACTCCAAAAGCGAATTCATAGTGACTACGAATACCAAATATATAAGGGACAAATGCTACGTTTATATTATCTAAAACTACCTTCAACCACATTAACACGAAATCGAGAACGAAATGATAGTTCATTCATGTATCTCAGTAGCAATGAAACGGGTCATGACGCTGGGTGTAGCCGTCGGGCGGCTGCGGCACTTATGCTCTTCCTTACATTTTTATTTATATATTTCGATTCCCAGCAGCCAGCGCCGGCCGTCGAACGATCAAACACAGCGCAACGCATTTCATATACATATACATTATTCAGCAATTAGCAATCGACATTACTCAGATAGTATAATATCCACGAGCTAAAGTAATATCACCGTATTAAAACTATGAGAGTTAGTGTACACTCGAGGGTTCAATTCACTATTCATTTATTGAACTTACTAAATAATGAGTTTACTCAATATGGTAACAGAAGTCAATAACAATGTTTGTGCAACACACACGTTTCAACTGTATAGAGATATTGTGGTGATTTTAAGGGGAGATTATTTATCATTGGCACACTATTTTGGGGATATTTTCTCAAGGAAACAAAATATCCCAAGTGCGACGTAATATATCTCAGTGATGACGTACATACAATAAAACAATTAAACGTATAGAGGAGCTCAGTATTTTCAGTCCACACGCATGGATCGTGCCTTATATTGTATTCATCAAAATAAGCAAAATAAACATATATTTGCTTCCGTTTTCTGCTTCAGCGTAGTTATTTTACAATAATAGAACTCAAGGAGGCGAATTTGTCTCGCTTTGCCAATATTGCAGAGAGCTGCAAACTAAATAAAAGCAAATATATGCAAAGTTTATAAGTAAAAATGCCTAATGCACACATTCACCTATGCTAGGGAGTATGTACAGAGCGTTTCGCCCAAATTTTCTAATTTATAGACTAGAGTCAATTTCTTGGTTTGGACATCACCACATGTGTGTTTCGCGGATCTCACTTATAATTTGTCCGGCGCGCTGCAGAGCCTGCAATAACAAAAAAATATCTACATAATAATAAAAAGTACATATCTACGTACAAAATAAAGAAACGATAAATATAGTATGATATTAATGTATGCTTCTATACTACTATTATATTTGTATCTTTTTTATCAAATTTTGTGAGAGATATTCATTTTCAATTCTATTGTTTTTAATTTTTTTGTGTCTGTATGTCCTTTTATAACTAAAAAACGACTTGACCGATGTAGAGGAAAGTTAGTATACTTAAAAAACATGTGATTGCGCAACTGATAGCTACATGTGATATCGGTAAATCATATGGTAATCAGAAAAATAATAATTTTGAGTCACTATTTTTTTATTTCTTTGGCGGCCATAGTAATTTCTCTAATATATCTCTGTGTGAGTGGTACTACGAGTGCTAGTTAAATACGATTAAAGCTTGGTATAGACGTATTAGTATTATGGAAGAACAACAACAACAGCGGGCACCTTGAGCATGTCGGCGGCCTCGCGGCGGCGCTGCGCGATGTGCTCGGACTCGTTGAGCATGCTCTCGGCCTGGTCCGACTTGTACAGGTGCGTCACCAGCTCCGACTGCAGGTTGTCCTTCACGTAGTTCACCAGGAAGTGCATCACCGCCTTCGGCACCGAGTCCTGGATCGACTTCCGCACGATGTAGAAGTACGACTTTATCAGTTTCTCTGTTCAAACATTTCTCACATTAGTCGACGAAGCGCCAGCTGTTCCTGGCATCACATTTGAGCGCTAAAATTCCAAATGTACGATAAATCTTCCCCAGAACAGTTTCTAGTGACCGAAGAACAAATCGCGCGACCGTTACATTAGTAACACAATCATCAGATGAAATGTCGAGATTGATCGCTTAGTCGCCCTGGCGGGGCGATGCTCAGCGATCACTTCCGTGTAACGCCCAAATTTAATACCAAGAAACTGATTACACTCAACTCACTACTACCGTGCGATTTCTTTTTTGAATTACGATTTTTAAATGCATTAGAACAAGCAAACACAACAGTCAAAGGGTGCAAATTATTTTTACATGCTGCTATGCTATTAATAGATGAATGTAGTAGTATAATTATAAAACAAAGTTATATACAAAAAAAGATTTTAAATTATCTACAAGAAAACATTGTAATCACATTTAAACAACTGTTTAAACTATAAGAAGTAATGGACACGATGAAGTAAAAAAGTTTGATATAGCATATTACAAAATAATATATTAATTACTTCCAAAGTTAAAAAACCATTAGGATTTGTTTGGAAACCCAAGCTCAGATCGCTATTACGGTTTTTGAATTTTGCCCCTCCATACTGAGCGGTGTTATCTGCTTGCCTATTTTAAACAAGTGCGTGGCGTCACATTATAAATCATTGTTCATATTATTGTTCATTGAACTAGTGCATAACATTAGGTTTTGCCATCGCCGGTGCAAATCAGTAATCTTTATTTGAATAGAGCTTCTACTGCTGAAGTCTATTAAACATGGCAATCGATTAACCCAACAATTTGTGTTGTAATGCGTTCAACGTCAGCCGTAGTGTCGTGTACGAATAACGATTAACCTCACGTAGAACAGAATTTGTAGCGAACGAACGTGATCATTCCCCAAGCGAGGCAAGCAAAGTAGCAATTCTGATGAAAGGTGGTCGGAAACCTAACAGTGCGCAGATGAGTGAAGCAGTAATCGCATATCGCCGCTGTCCGGGTCCTCACCGACTAGATCACCCATTTGATTCAATTGCATCATGCTGATGCCTTCAACAGTGTTTGTGTTACAATTTTGGTATGTCGCGGGCTCGCTCCGTCCACCTAGCATCATAACAAAAAACTATTCAGTCGCGTTACAGTATACATACCGCTGAAATGTAAATGTATGATTATGTTGATATTTAAACAATTTATTCATGAATATACAACTCGTGAATTAAGTTATTGACGAAGTGTTACATGGTGGTGGCGTCGACTACGAGTTGGTTGTTAACATTGCAATTATAGTGTTTTTATGATTGAATACATAATCACCGATAACGTCGCAGTCGTGCTGCTCGCGGTCCGACAGCTTCCGCGACGTGTGGCTCGGCACCTCGGGGAGGAGGTTCACTGGTTTCTGTGGAGTCAGAACTTTGTTCTCTGGACTGCCGTTCACCTAGCGGTATACAAATATTGCAAATGCTCGGGTCAATCGTAACATGTATTTTACTTTTTATTGTTTAAATTTACCGAGAACATCGAGGAGGGAAATTAAACGCGAGCATTCAAACCACATTACGACTACAAATGTTAGTAACGTCCTTGTTACCTGGGGGGTCACGGGTGACGCTATATTGTTGGCATGCGGCGGCGATTTATTATCGTGTCCTTCCGTGATGGCGGGAACTTGCTGAAATGATACAAATCAAATTACATTTCAATACTAAACGAGAAGTTGCTCATGATGTATTAGAACATTTCAAACAAACTCATGCACTTCTAAAACTGACACTCACGTGATAACTAATGGCGATGTCTCAGCACGAAACTGGGTGAAAGAGGGCCCACAATGGCTTCATAAGCGACAGTCACATGACAGATTATTTATTAGACCTTAATTGTATGTGACATTATCATATCAAAACATGCAAATTGTATAAAATTAGCGCACATGGCCTGTTAATTTAATGAATTAAAATGCCACAATTGTACAATGAACTGTAAATATAATTACTACAATATTAATGTAATATTTATGTACAAGAAATGTTTGAAATATTGAGACCATGAGTGTACTGCGGTTGATTAAATTTTTAAACTTTTTAATGTGCTTCATAGGCAAAATATGTCATTAGTAAATAATATACGCGCTTTAAAGTTGTACATGTAATCGATGACGTCATCTCTAAATGAACGTGTGTACCTGCAGTCACGTACGGCACGTGTCCCCGCGGCGCTTACCTCGTTCACGTCGAATATATTTGCCAACAATACCAGGGCAGAGCCTCTTTCACCCATTTTGCGAAGAAATAACTACGAAAAAGGTACAGAAACCCGAAATCAAGTTAAGAATTCAATTATTGACTACTGAATATTTTAACATATATATTTATAAATTTCGACCAATTTATATGATCGAGATCATGTCATTATCATATGTATTAAAATATTATAATTAATAACTAATATATCAAATAATAAATTGTAAGCGAATGATGAAATTAGTAGGATTAGAGTTTTAAAATGTCAATATTCACGATGTGTTACGCAATATCAGGTGATACATTTAATTAAACAAAAATACAATACTTTATACTATTACATGGTTAGAATAATACAAATCGCCAATCATCGCCATTATTATCCAATTCCGATCTTACAAAAAGCTTAGTTTTTTGCTCAATGCAATATATTTTTTCTAAACCCATTCAACATATAATTACATTAGACAGAAGGCTCTCCGTATTACTCTTATTACTCGTATTACTCTTTGTCCCTCACTTTTGTCTTTTTTCGCTTTTTCTAATCGATTGTTTTTCTCCCAATTTCGTTTTGATGTTGTTATTGGACCTTTTATGTCGTCTATTACGTATTGGTACGAATCTATAAATTACGTGTTATTACCGAATATTCAAGAATTTTCGTATTTACCATGGAATAATCCACTAACATAAATGTTCATCGAAAAATCTAAAAGTAATTCGATGGACCTGCAAGTTGCTGAGTTTGTTTATATATTGATAGGCTCCCTGTTTACTCGACAGCTATACAATAGATGATTTATGATAGACGATAAAAGCTATTTATGTATGTATTTATGTAAAAATCAATGACGCAACTTTAGGCGATTATCATGTACTGTTAATAATAAATTTAAAGAATCTCGTAATGATTATTAAGCTAAATTTTTGGGGCGAATAGTATTCAAATATCCGACTGTAGGTTTAGAGACAATACATGAATATTAAAAATCTTTGCGTATGGAAATTGTTATTATAAATTAGTTGAATCTATTTTACGATTTTTAAAATATTTCCAGATATTACATGCTATTTGCCAAGCTTGACGACCAAGAACTTTTCCGGGGTGCTACAGGACTTATCTTAAGATTGACATGTCGTGTGTAGTTACTTTAAATGACCTAGAACAAACGAGACTATTACTCATGAACACTATGTGCACTCGACTGACACTACTCTTTTGGTGTTTAGCCCTTTTTACCCGCGCGTACCTTAGGGGGACTATGCTAAATCGGATACTCATAGAAGTGAGCTATGGATATAGTGGTATGAGTTGTTTTTAACGTGTTTTTAGTAAGTTTTCTATACTATGTACCTCAGAAAGATCACACTGTAGGTCATTGTCATTTTATTCAGCTTCTCTTGCATCTTACACCGCATTCCTTATTTTTTAAATATTTCACACAGTATTAAAGCGTCCACCTGCATCGATTTTTATGACACATGATATTGTTTCATTGTTTCAAGAATCAATACTTAGAATTTATAGGAGCACTCAACCGACGAAGGATCAGGTCTATCACAACTGCGGTGTCATTCTATCGTTTGCTTTTTGTTTTTTTCTACTGTCACCTCTTTCCCCTCTTGTCGTACCCCCGGGTTCACTATAAACAGTACAAGGGAGGCGCCACTCACCTCTTCGTTAGTGTCGGTTAGTGTCCCACCTCACAAGCAACGCGATACTTAGACATATGAATAGATACTTTGAGCAGGTGCGGTACCGGCGCGCGCGGGCGCCGCGCCGCCTCGTCGTACGCGTCCGTGCTCTTCAGCAGCCCCGACACCAGCGCCGCCTCGCGGTGGAAGTCCGGGTGCTTCGTGTTGATGTACGCCAGCTCGATCGCCACCAAGTTCTCCACCTGGAATATAAGAATATGCGCGGATTCGGTTAAATACATTATGAGAGTGACGAAATCTCCTTTTCCAGATATTTACCGCTGGTGTATACATAAATACAAAATGCGAGACGAAATATTTCAGGTTATATCAAATTCTTTTTAAAGTTAGAAAAGTCTATGATTCGATGCACCATTATTGGAAAATGATCGACTTTCAATTTATTTTCCCGACAAGTATTAATGAACGCGGTGGCTCGACGTGAGTCCGTGGTGGCGTACCATGGAGTTGGTGGCGGGCAGGCGCGTGCGCAGCAGCTGCGTCACCACGTCCACGATGCGCTGGTGCAGCCGCGGGAAGCGCAGCATCTCCTGCTGCACCTCCGTGCCGCAATGTTGCACGATGCGCTGCATCTCCTCGTGCACCTGACGGAACAATGACAAACGTTTAAATACATACTCACATGTAACAATGGTACAGCAAAATTATAAGCATCTATAAGTGTAAAAAGTTGAAACAACATTTTAAAATTTGAATTTGTTATTAAAGAACTTATACATTCAGAATTTCATTATAGGTGACGCGCTCCTATATCTCGATATCTAATATAAGCTCAAGTTTAAACTTAACTAAGTTTTTTTTATTTGATTGGTGTTAACACAACCTTTCTCATGACTGAGTTTTAATGGCCCATGTGCCAGACCGACACACCACATATACTGTAATTGCTTTAATTATACATGCAAATAGAACTTCTATGTCATCTGTTATAAAACAGATTATCTTACTGCATCTGAAAACCTATATATATGCACCAGAGTGTTTCCATGTATTTTTCCTCATGTAATTTGAGATTTTGCATACCAGTTTTGCTTGACTCGATACTCACAAGTGATTTATATTATGTTACAACAAATACTAATGCAAAGTGCATTTCTTAACGTTACATTTTATGTTATACATACATTGCAATTTTATTTTTCCTTAAATATAATTTTTTTTTTACTCATACTAAGTAAAGGTATGAAACGGACATGCTCTAAGTTCATTATGGCTTATGTTTAAACTAATTTAAATTTTCTTTACCTGTGTAAAAAATAGACTTGGTCTTACCAATTCAACACACCGCAACGACGGGTCTTCAAGTCTTCGGATCTGTCGCTTCACGAGCAACTCAAAAGAAACTTCGGGTACAAACAAAGCGGGCCGCGGGCCGGTCGCGTTGCGGATTGCCGTCAAGATGTCCATGCGGGTCAAACCTACGTAGTAAGGGTGTAATATTATGGTAAGACATATACAGACTATTTTCTATTTTTAAATATATGGACGTGGGAAGGTTACAATGGCGCCATGAGCCATTAAAATGCTGTAAATCGAGCTTACAGTTACATAACATACTCATTGGACATAGTATTATCGAGAGTTTTACGAAAGACGCGATTTTTATTGAAAAATTCACTCATTGGCGATTATAACGCTGCGATACATACTCAATATAAACTAAAATATCTTTTTGTGATCGAGATTCGTTTCAAAATTACTGCTCTTCAATATCATAACATGCATGTTTTGATAATTGCAAATTGCACCTCGTATGTATATTCAAAAATGAATTGGAAATAAGTATTAAAATTGGAAAAAAAGGGAAATTTTGACCATATACAATAGCATTTTGAAATATGTAAACTATACATTTCATTAACACATCTAACATATAACACAATACTATTAGTGATGTTAAATCGCTTACCTACGAGCGGGTGTATGGAGTCTAAGGTGCGCCCGAACGTTTCGTGGAAGATGTAGCAGATCCTGGCGCCGCCGCACAGCTCAGTGGTCTCGATGTTCCGCGCCGTGCCCTCGATGGTGGAGCAGTAGGCGCTGGCGAATTTAGTGATTATCTGCAGCAGCGTCTGCGACTTGTCCGACACATCCTCTCCGTAGGAGTTCAGCAAAGATTGGAACTGGGAGATCATTACATTGACTCGTACCTGAAAGATTATTTAAAAATTCGTTACATGGTACAATCCATACCTATGTCTATGTTCTATCTATACACATATCATAATAAAAAAATAAATTGTAACATAGTTACCGACGAATTCACATTGATTTATTATAGTTATTAAACATAAATTAAACTAAAGGACTGATTTTTTAGTTATTAAGTTATAAACAATTTTGTCAATCATAAAAAAAAAGATTATACAACGGTTTTAAAGACATATTCAATAGGATAATGTTGAGTACTGAATATTGATCCCTTATATTACCGGTATGAATTTCATAGTGTAGAAGTGTACATTACATTGGATATATTAGTTCAAATAACATTTTGTAAATCGAAACCATGTTGAAAGGTACCTTCAATTCCGGCAGACAATCCCGAATATGATGCATTAGAAGTCTATTCAAGGTTTTCGCCAAATACGGCGTGCCGTTCCGAGTCGCTATTGTAGGGTACTTCCGTTGTAAGTAGGTCGCTTCATCTTTAAGTGCATCCTGTCATAAATCAAGTGTGTTCCAGATTTATATTTATATAAGAATGCCTTATTAAATGATTTTTTTTGGAAAATCCTCTAATAACTATAATATGAAAAAAGACATTAATTTCGAATCACACAAGAGCATAGCATGCCACTTTTTTAGGCTTTTTGTCTTCACTAGGATGTCTTCTCCGACCTAGAACATATATTACCAAGCCGATACGATATGGACTGTCGTAGATAAATGTGAATCATTTATTCATACATATCAAACATATAACAATAGTTGACTAATAATTTCTACAACTCACTGAAATAGTTTTCTTATCGATGATGTCCTGTTGCGATCTGTTCACAACACCGATGATGCCCAGTTTCACCGGGATGACCCGTCCGCACAGGATGTCGATCGCATCGGTTCCTGAAAATTACTATTTCTACATTTTATGTCATTTTTGTATGTTGCAGTGTTTACAGTGTTGTTTTATGTGGTAGAGGAAATATATTTTGATAATTTCCTAACTCGTTCCAAATAACCTAATGATAGTTTTGTTATAAAAGTAGTAAGTGTCGTAAAATAGTAAAAAAAGATCATTAACCTGCATCCATGAGATCAAGCTTAGTAACCACAGCCAGGGTCCGTCTGCCGTCAGGGTCGACTTCTTTGGCCATTTTAATAGCTTCACTAGTGGCCATATCTGTGTTGGCGGCAGTGACAGCAAGAATTATAGAGTTAGGATTGCAAATGTATTTGATAATGAGATTTCTAATCTGATTCTCGATGTCTTCGGGCTGGTCACCTATAGGGACCTAACATAGGAAAAAAAAGTTAATTTGGAAATTACATATAGGTAGGAACTGAAATATGCATATATTTCTTTTACTATCATTATCTAGGACTTCGAAATCGTCAACATTCTTAAACGTCAATGTCATACTAACAATATTATATACACAGTAAACAGAATATTTAAGAATTGGATTAAGCATAATGCAGAATGATTATGCCAATTGGTCAAAAAGGTAGAGAGTTTTGTATCATACTAATGTACAATGAGGTTTGTAACAGGTTTACATGATAAGGGAATTACTGTACAAAATTGGACTACAAATCTAACAGTACAACAAAGGAATTCAAATTAACGAGTTATTATTGTGTACCTTGGTAATACCAGGTAAATCTACGAGGGTTAGATTGACTACTCTGGTTGAGTATATCTTCAAATTTATAGCCTCGGGGCAGATACCC
>DWFY01000300.1:0-10645 GCA_018246875.1 Creonpyge creon creon | reverse complement strand
GGTGAGTCTATTGCCATACACCTGGCACAAATCCAGACTTCGAGCCAATACTAGATATTTCTACTAGAAAATCTAAGTTAGAAAAATTCAATAGTGCCCTGAGCCGATATTTGAACTCTGGACCTTTCGATCGGTAGTCGCCCTTGCAACCAACACGACTGAGAAATTTTATTAAAACATCCGTTAACTAAATAAATGATTGCCGACATGACATCCGGTAACCCGATCTCGAACGAGTGTCGTTACTATGGCGGCTAAACCTTGGGAACTATTTGTAAGATTCACAAAATACTATATTATATGTAGTGCAATTTCACGTGTATATAGATAAATGTTTAAATTATTTCTTTAAATAGTTTGTACAAATAAATCTGCGGTACATAATCTGTCGAACTCTGACGACCCTCGATCAGATGATCACATGAATATAGATTTCGCAGATTATCAATATTATTTGGGACTACTTAAGTGATTATCTGTTTAAATTATATTGAATTCGTGCAGTAGGAATGACAGAATAAATAAATTTATCGTTTAAAATATGTACGTGTGGTACAGTCACCAGATTATCTACATACCACTATTTAGTATTAAATAAAAGCAAACTACAACAAAATATGCATAGTTACTATTTTGTATTGCTGTTGGTATACAAAGTACTGGAGTTTTCTTTAGGTACATTATCGGTACAAGGAAAAGTCAACCACTAATTTAAATTTTAAAGATAAGATTATTAGACAGTTCTTCATCTTCTTCTTAGAACACGCTTCATTTCCAGTGCTATGTCTGAGTATTTTGTCTTATTCTTTTTTGTATTACTTCAAATGACTTATCATGATTACACGGAAATATAAATAATATTTTATTCATTACTAGTTTTCGCTCGCGCCTTTTTTGCGCAGACGTCGATATTCTAATACAAATACAATTTTTTTTTTGTTTACCAAGAGCATAGATCTCTAATTTCAGATTGTATATATTCCAAGCCGCGAACATTTCATATGATCTTTCAACTCCTATTTTACCTCCTTAAGGTGGAATTTTTAAAATTCCTTTTTTGTGGTCACTAACGTCATTATTTGCCTTGTGCCAAATTTTATGCTTCTAGGGCCCACGGTTTTGGCTTGGGAGTCAGTTTCTTCTTCTACTTATATATATGTAAGTGAAGCTAGCAGTAAAGCGAATGGTGCGTTGTACACCTTCAGGAGTAGCCGGATTATATCCAACAAGGCACAGCTGGCGGTGTATGGAAGGATGCTGGTTCCATGAATAACGTACAGTAGTGAGTGTTAGGTATGGCAAAAACAAATTGAAAGTACAATTTGTGCGTTAGAAATGAAAGCCTTAAGAAATATGTAACATGTGAATGTAGGTGATAGAGTTATGGAAAATTTCTACAGATAATGCGCATATTGTTCCTTCATCGTAACAAAAGAAGATGTAGTGACTAGGATTAAGAAAATTCTTTTCTTAGGCTTAGGTGGTTTGGGTACGAAGAAAGAATGAATTATAGTTCAGTAACGAAACAGATTTATACAACTTGGGTGAAAGAAAAAGTCGGAAGAGGCATACCTAGGCGTAGGCATACGTACTTCGATCAAATCGGAGACGTCCTTAAAAAGACTAGATAATAAGTATCTTTAATGGACTACCGTGTACAATGATTTTGGTTAATCTAAAAGAAGTTTGTCAGGACAGACAGGACAGACCCAATGGAAATCTGTAATACTTACCCCTGTACTTACGGGAAAAAAGCGCGCCAATATAATAATAATAATATCTTGGGACATCTCCACACATGGCCATCTAATCCCAAACTAAGCATCAAGAGAACTTGTGGAATAGTAACCGGACGGCTTATAAATTACATATATATGTACATATAAATATTTTTATAGATTTTGTTACATCTGAACACAGAACAAATACTTGTACTCATCACATAAATATTTATTCGGGGTGGGAATCGAATCCACGAGCCCCGGCACAACAGTCAGGTTCATTAATCACTGCATCAACGGGCGAGTCACGTATGTATATACCTATATGTATGATTAAATTAAAAGCGGAAAGATTCAAGTACACAAATAAAATAGAACCGTTTTAGGAGCTGTTTAAAATTTTTAGTCCAAAAATATCAAACGTTAGTGCAATAGAAAACCGAAAGTGTAGTAAAGCTCCTGTATTCATTGTATTGCGATGAGACTTACAGAATCACGAAACGTAACAAAGAAGACAAATTTGATTTTTGAAAGTATCCTTACTGTAGTTAGAAAAGAAAAGCATTTTACACATATGTTAAAATAATAGCCTATGGCAAGCTCCAGTCCAGTATCTGTATCTGTATAAGAAATTTCACACAAATCGTGGCATTACAGTTTGCGTGATTCATTCACAAACATGAGCTATATGAACTTTAACATTTAGAATATTAATACGCTTGGAGTAACAGGAGTGGAGTAAAGTCTATCCATTTTGTTTTTAATTCAGTCAGATTTAAAACTGGTTCATTCATTGTTTTGTTATTGCATGCGGTGAAGCGCTAAAAATAGCTCACCCCTACTGCGACGTTGCTAGTCAGACGAATGTTAAAGAAAGTGTTAGGTACGTACAGTAAATTAAAAGAATAATATTGTATCAGCCATTCATTACTGCCAATGTTACGAATATGATTAAACGTGTCTTATTCTTGTAATTTAAAGTCATATTCAAATGCCTTTCAAAAACAGCTGTATCAGTTTTTCAACTACGTTTCTTCACCATAACTACAACACGCATCTATGCGGCAGTCATTCAATTACAAAGTTGTTCTTGCAGTAATCTTTTACTTGCGTTCATGTGCTATTATTAAATCTGATTAGAAAACCTCACAAATTTGTTTTCAGATACATTTTCGAGAACAAAGTTCCTTCGTTATTATTTCGTCTTCACTCGGCTTTACCGTACATATTATCTGCTCTTTGTTGTTTTCCTTATTAACAATGAAGAGTTGCTATAGTTTCTGGCGAGGTTAACATTGTTGATTATTAAGCTTGTAAATTGGACGGAATGTTGAATGGTTGATCAATGGTCCCTAGCCTGGAGTGACCTCGTGCCCAGTGCCTGCTAACTTACATGCTCATTTGCTATTTCAATACTCAACGCTCAAGTAAACTTTCGGTAAGGAAGTTTGTTCGCTACTCTGTCAGTTGCAGTTGTCTTATCTGAATGTGGATTTAAACATTTGCGTAGTGTACAAGGACTGTTGATGTTGTCTGATTTATCTGCAGTTCGATACGACTCAGACCTTACAGCAAGTCCAATATATAATTCACTCTTGTTTTAATAGTACTGGTTCTGCATTGTCACTTTATGAATAATTAATTGTTTCTAGGTGTTCTAGGAATACTTCAAGGTGTTAGAACGCTCTCTCCAGGAATGTTTGCTTTGTTTGAATAAAATACCGCAGATCATACGTAGCATAGCCGACGTTCAAAAATACAAAAAGAAGCTAAAAGATTAGTTCCTCGAAAAATGTCGCTACAACATTAATTAATTATGGATGAATTGGGATAAACAATATATTGAAATTAAGCAATTTATACAAACCATATACATATCTTATTACATATAACATTATTGTATTTCAATTACATAAATAAAAATTAATTATCTCCGATTATTACGGTTCGTTATATTATTGACAATTTTGCATACCATAAGAGTTAATGTAAGAGTACTTAAAATTTAGTATTTATAATTGTTTTAGGTAATACCTTATCTCCAATGTGTTGCTTAAAGTCGATGAAATTAATTCTTTGTGCTAGTAGTAATATGATATTGACGTTCAGTTTTGAATTTTAATATTGGAATATGACCTTTATGCATAATCGATTCCAAATAATCCAGAGAAACACAGAGAAATTGCTACATGTGTTATTTACCGGAATACAATGCGTATATCGTCGTACATACCGAACGACACTGGCACGTCCGAAGTTGAATCACGAATAATTCTATGCAGAAGCAGAATGTGCGGTAGTCACTGTACACACGGAAGTTCTCTGATGTAATTTTTGACATACCTAAAGCTGAAATTAACTCCCACTTGTGCTATAAATGTGTGCATTAGTGTGGTACCTAATTCTTGACGTGGGTAATGCTGGTGGAAATTAGTCACCATTGCAGTAATTTTCAGGTACGGCCTGAATGTTCTCCGAATAAATTGCTGTTAACATTTGATATTAGATAGTTTATGTGTCTGTTTTGTTTCTATCATTTTCAATTTATAAACTTGCTATTATTTTGAAATTTGACTGCCTCGTTGGTCGTGTTGGTTGCAAGCGCAACTGCCGATCGAGAGATACTGTAGTCAAATCCCGGGTTGGGTACTATTTTTTAACTTCGATTTTCTAGTCGTAGCTCGGAGTCTGGATTTGTGTCTGGTGTATGGCAATAGACTCACCACCTATTCCATAATGGGACGTAAACGTGAAACGGTGAAATGTGGGAGTGTACTACACTCCTCTGTCTAGCTCTTCGGGGATTACAGGCGTGATGTTACGTTTATTATTTTCAAATCAAACAGGTAGGCGTTATTGTCCGGACGGTACCACACGAAATACCTATCAAGTTTTATTGCACATACACACGTGCGATATATACCGATATCGGATATCTGTTTGCGTGTAACGAGCGACGTCGTCGTCTTTTATCGAAACGAAACCTATAAAGCTAATTCTATTATCCAGTTTGATAGATTAGTTTCTTTTTATAGCAGCTACACGGTGTCATCTTTATACGTGTCACGCGGGAACCTCTGATCGCGTTAGATGTTACTGAAATTTGCCTTATCATTGCTACCGTGCTGATGGTGGTCACGATGAAAATAGATTAGATGCGAACTTCAGCGCATGCAACGGATGTATCTCGTTTAAACAGTTACAGCGGGATATGGGCAATTAAGGAAACTTATGCGGTGATTCTATTTATCTATTTGCATGACGTCGTGCGTGTTATTTATATCTGTGTGTAATAAAATGTACATTACATTTAAATTTTAATAAAATCTCCAGAACTTGAAATCTACGATACTGGTGTCGATAAACTTCGAAGTAGCATTAATCCAGTAAAAAGTAGGTACTCATTTGTATATCTAAACTTCTATAACAAGTAAATAAAAATAAGTGTTATATATTTAAATATGTTATATATTTAAATAATATGTTATATATTTAAATAATATGTTATATATTTTAATAATATGTTATATATTTTAATAATGTTCCTAAAACGATGTTCAAGGAAGTACTTTCAAAATGTTACAATCGATTTTTTTTTTCGAAAACGCCATCGTTTTCTTTAATTTAATTCCAATGTGCAATGCGATTTACATTACGATTGTACGTATTGAATAATGTCAACTAATCGAGTTTACCAAGACGGTAGGTTCGCCGTTGTTAGCTACTATACAGATTATTTTGTAAGATTCTGCAATTACATATGTATATATTCACATGTTAATTCGTAATGCCAGTGCGCCTATGAATACCGTTTTATATATAAAAAAATTCAAAATCCAAAATCATTGTTAGATTTTTTGTTGAAGTTCATGTGGTAAGGATATTATTGTATTAACCCAGAGAAAGTTGGTAGGACATTGATTTATTTATACCCGACCCTGAAATTTATAACAAATGTAATACAATTATCGTTACTTTTCCGACAGGAGTACAACTAAGTCAGTCGCTCTGTAGACAACGAAGTGATACGATTCTATAGTCGTTTCAGTTCATACATATTCGGTCGATACACGACCTATACCACTACAACAAGAGCACAAAAAACATCCAGAATTCAAGTGCAACATGTTCTAATCTACAATTATATTTTTTTTTTGTGCCAGTATGCTGATTTATTTTGTTTAAGCAAGCAAAAATATTAGGACAGGACATTTAGTTAAATTATTAAAACTTCAATTTATTGTTCATATACATAGTGTGCATTATTGCATACAAGCATTGCATTTAAGTACTTCAAATATGTAGGTAATGTACACATTTTCGACGTGCCCAAATCGTTCAATATATATACCACATTATACTAACATTATCGTACATTAGAACTACATAGAAATATTCAGCAAACTAAAGAAATAACAAGGCTGAAAACATTTTTAGATTTACCGTTTCATAGATCCATCAGTTCCAACTAATTTCCTTAGAGCCTGCAAGAAATCAGATTCCGTGATAATAACGAGAAATGAAATCTGTCTTCGTCAATTGTCGATGAAATTTTCCAGGGCTTTGCATTCAATCGGCCGTCTGCGGTATAAATCTACCATTAATTTTATTAAAAAGAGTGCCGTCTTTCGGTTATATCGCTCATCGAAAACAAAGAACTTCAAGTAATATTGGAAATTCCAAAATGCTTAGGCCTTGACATAATAGGCCATTTAACAAATTTATACCTTAATTCTTTCCTTGCGCTAACATTTGCTGACATATTCAAATATTGTAGACCTTGTGATCGTTTATGGGCTAGTCTATTTGAAGAAAATGATTTTGTATAGTAAATCTGAATTTTACTGCAAGGTAAACGGATAACCCTAAAATTGTTAGAATCCGGTTTCCGAAAATCTTAGAATTCGTTATTTATTTTGTACAAATATTAGTTAAACGGTAAACGCATCACTAGAAAAGTTCTATACCGGTTTTACTTTTAACTTCTCGCTAAGAAAATCCAAAATTTCAGAAATGGGAAATTATTGCTTTCACCCCAAATTTCAAAATTAAAGTTTTCAACAGATTCACCTTCTGCGGTCATAGGAAGCTGTTCTGACTATGTTTACAATTATGTCTGTATGTATGTATGTTTGTTTGTGTATGTGTATATATATGTAAGTAAGTTTTTCATTACTTTTGAACGGGTTGACTGCTCGGAACGCGGTTGCCGGCATTCTGTAGTATTCTGTTCCACTTAGAGATCGTTTTTGAATCAATTCCGCTTGGTAGATTTTGAGAAATCTTAAAGTCAACTTTCACAACTTAATTTTTTAAGTATTTGTACGGTTGAAACGATCCATTTTAAAAACTAATTAGCTCGTAAGCAAAAAAGAACTGCTTTGAACACCACCAATTATATTGAAATCGATTGATTCGTTCAAGAGATATCGTTGTGGAAACATTTCGAAAAAAACTGTTTTTTTCAAATAAATTCTAAATTATCCATTTGATCGATATTATGTACAGGACCTTTTTTTTTCCCTTGATAAAACTATATCGAAAACACCATTCCAGGAATGACCTGCATGGTCAACCGCTTGTTTTTATGTTAATACGGTAAAATTTTAATAAGGTTTTTAGTAAAAGAAAAAATTAAAACGTAAAATAACGTCTGTAATCCAGGAAGACGTAGGCAGAGAAGTGTAGTAAGCTCCCACGTTTCACCAGTTATGTTTAACGTTCCGTCATGGAATAAGCGGTGAGTCTATTGCCACACACTGGGCACAGTCCCGACTCCGAGCCACTACTAGAAATTTTAATGAAAATTCCAATAGTACCTGAACCGGGATTTGAACCCAGGAACTCTCGATCGGCAGTCGCGTTTGCAATCAACACGACCAACGAGGCAGTTACAATTACCAGAAAATTGGAAAAAATGGGTAAAACCGTGAGTTACTTTATATGGGGTTTTTGTATGACTTAAGACCATACCGATTTGAATGATGATTGAATGAACGCCTATTCGATTTATTTCTGGAACGGTTAGGGATTTGAACTTAGGGTTCTTTAAGATAGACGTAAAATTTGTTCGCTTCCAAAATCAGGGACGTTTTGTCCACTACTTGAGTATTGTAAATCTTCACAGGTAACAAATACCACATGATATGTTTTTAAAACAACAAAAATAATTTCTTTGACTAAATATGATTTTTAGGCGGTCTCAAGATGGTAACATATTTTATAGGGTTCCGATATGACAGAGTTACTGGTGCAGCAATATTTTTCACTAACTAGAAGCGTATCAATTGTATTCCGGGACAAGGTAGGCAAACATACAAAGACAAGTCTCTTTCGTATTTAGTGCTTTTTGAGGTACAACTTGTGGTTGCCGAGCGGGTGAAGGCGCGGCTGTTTTGCAACTTCATGTTTACGTTGCCCATTCAGGGCTGCCAACTGCGAAGGTAGAATTATCGTTTTATTCGAGTTACCAGGTCACCGATAACATAAAAAGTCAAAACTAAGCTTTATGCGTCTAACGTTATAAGATGTCTTAAATATACTTATAAGATAATTTGTATTTAATAGTTGTTAAAGATTTAGGTCCTGATATATTTATCAAATAATATTTTTTGTGAAATAGCACAAAAAGATATTTAGTTATTTATTTATTTATTGGATTACCAACACAAGAAACAGTGTTTACAGTCATAAATTTAACAGTAGGTAATTGGATACATTATTAACTGTTCTTACAATTATATGTAATCACATCATGCATTTATTATTATTTAATTACATTTTAAAATTACAGAAAGATGAAATAATAAATTACTTAATGATATTGGAATATTTTTATCATGATTACTATGCGTCGTCCCGAAGCACTGTTCGTGTTCGAAATTTGGTGTCACCAAATAATACGTACTGACATAATGTTCTCACATCAGTCTATTAATATTTGGGGTGAGTGTTCATCAAGAGAGCAGAAAATAGTAAGAAATAACGGTTTTTATTGTCAATAAAAACTCTTGTATAATACAATTAAAAATATCCTTTTATTATGTTCTGGCTTGATGCTGCTAGTTTGTTTTCAGCTCTACGATCAATTTCTATTAAGATCCAGTAAATAATACGAGTCCAGTATTTGTACTGATTTAAGTGTTCGTCGAGAAAATGCAGTACAATACAATGCTTATACAACGCACTTAACAGAAAGAAAGCAGCCCACATAAAAAATACATAGTAAAGCAGTAACAACGTAGGGTAAGAACAATAGGCGGTCTTATCACTAAAAGATTAGATGTTTAGTGTAGCGTGAACTAAATATTTGAATATTGAATGAATATTTTGTCTTATTACCTAGAAGGTCTGCATTTAATTTTTATCGACCTGGAAAAGGCATTTGATAGAGTTCTGAAAAACCTAGCTAGCTAGTATGGCAGTCTTTCAGAGCACAACACGTACCTGAGTACTAGAAACATTTAATACAAGATATGTATCAAAATGTTCGTACTAAAGTCAAATCGAGAGCGGGTCTCAGCCAGGAATTTAAAGTCAGCGTGAGTGTCCATTAAGGTTCAGCGCTTAATCCCCTGCTTTTCAATCTGATAATAGACCTAATTACTGAAGATATGCTCCCTCGTTAGCCGTGTTGGTTGCAAGTGTGACTGCCAATCAAGAGGTCCTGGGTTCAAATCCCGGGTTGGGTACTATTGGATTTTTCTAACTTAGATGTTCTAGTAGAAATTTGCAGCAGTGGCTCGGAGTCTGGATTTGTGCCCGGTGTATGGCAATAGACTCACCACCTATTAGATATTGGGACGTAAACGTAATTGGTGAAACGTGAGAGTGTACTCCATTCCTCTGCCTATCTCTTCGGGATTACAGGCGTGATGTCACGTTTACTAACGATATACAAGCGCCATTACGCTGGAACCTTCTGTACTCAGAAGATATTGGCCTCATCGCCAAAACATCTGTCGAATTGCAAAGCATGCTGTCCCTGTGGATTAATTCCCTAGAAAATGGGGGATTAAGAGTGAGCAGAACAACAAAAACAGAACACCTTGAATACCGATTAAGTAACAGTCCCCATCTGTTGCCCTGATAAGGCACCCGTTCCGAAAGTGACTTAATTTAAATATCTTGGCTCTATAATTACAGACAACACCGATGCAGGGGTAGGTGTAGCGCATAGAGTGAGTATGGTCCGACAGAAATGGTGATCTTTAACTGGGGTCCTATGTGATCGCAATGTGCCTATTCATACAAAAAGCAAAGTGTATAAAACAGCGGTGAGACCAGCGACGTTGTACGGGACTGAATGCTGGACGGTGAAAGAAACGCATGTGCAAAAACAAGAAAATGTTGAGATGGTCAGAAGGGGTAACGAAACTTGACAAAGTATGTAATAAATATATTTGTAGAAGCTTTAAGGTAGCCCCTAAATCCGAAAAACTCACTGATATCGCTTGACTTGGCATGGACACGTAATGCGTCGCGATAATGATCGCTGCAAAAACAGCTCTCCGGCCAGAAGCCGGCCGGAAGTCAAGAGAGGCCGAATAGGACCCGTGTGTACCTGGTGGACTAGTATGGCCCACCATATAATTAAAAATAATTTATCAAGCTCGATACCCCAACACAGTGTCACGGTACCAAAAAAACTAGTAGAGCTAACCCCGAATAACAGAGGAATGAGCAAAGAAGTAGAAAAATTTCTTCTAACACCACATATCATATGCAGTAAGTGTGATGCGTTGTTGTATGTGTAGTTACTGGAAAGTAGGTTTGTTTTTGGCAAGTTCTCATAAGCATTTTAAATCATTTGTACTTAATTTTTGGTAGCAATTTTATATTGTACGTATAAATCGTATACTTACGTTCTGATGACCGCAATATAAAATCACAACCAAAGAAACCATGGACATTCAAAGTGAAAT
>DWFY01000299.1:0-10650 GCA_018246875.1 Creonpyge creon creon | reverse complement strand
ATCCCATTCAATAATTTTATATGTATTGTGTTTTATGAAATAGGTCAGGTACTGGCTGATGGGGGAGTCAGAAGTCTCAGAAACCGGCGTGTATGTATGAATGTAAAAGAAGCGCGGCAGGTCTGAAAGGATAGAGATATTTAGCACTCGGTGCTCTCTGCCTACTCCGTGAGGGACCTGGTGTGAAGATATGTATGTATGTGTTATATGCAAATAAAGATTATTGTTATTATTAAAGCATATCCTATCAAGTTACCGTAGTTTTGGAGCAATCCGTGTCATATATTTTGTAATATTTTAATGGGTGGTAAAGGCACTGCTTCGCCTTCTGCTTTCTTTTGTTTCCTCGAAGGATACTGTAGATGAGGCATTTATAACTATTTCCCTGACGCGGTAACAAAAATTCATCTCCTTGAAGCAAACAAATGACTTGAAACACCAGTTTTTCATCTATGACTCTCGAATCCTTGATCGGTTTCAAATCAGACGAAACTATTCTAATTCGCGTCCTTCGCTCGGTAAAGCTATAAAGGACAGTAAAGCTATAAACCTACGAGTATTAACATAAAAGGCAAATCACGCTACAACACGAGGCATTCACCAACCTAATTCTCAAACGTGCGTGAGTCAACTCTACTGTTGAAGAGTTTGCCGTTGTCAATAATGAGAACTTGTGAAAAAAACACACCGTAGATATCATTCGACACGGTTCTGAAAAACTATTGTGTCACATATTCACTGTACCTGTACTGTTGAACCGACGTATTATTATAGTTACAGTTAAACTGCACGTAATTGTAAAAAAAACGGCCGGCTTCCTAGTTGCGCGCTTTTCGACACAATGCGTTCCATTTCACTCAATTTATTTTTCAATATCCAGCGAGTGCATGGTTATGATGTTGTTATCTGGCGTAATTGCTTCGTTGAAATCGCTAATAGATACATAGATATATGTGGTAGTTGTGAACGTTAAACGCGAGAACAACGTTTATTGGCAATATTGTTACGGTTTATGATTTATTTGATTGAAAATCGTTATATCTCTGAATTACATTTCATTTCATTCTATATTATAAAAGTTATGTTGGTCCATTATTTTGTAAGTTTTCGATGTGAATGCTAGAAAGAGAAAATAGAATGAGAAAGGGAGAACGAAAAAAATTAATTAAATATTTACATAGATATATATAGGTTTTCCTTGCGCGTGTAAATATATATTTTTTTCCATTTACTGATTATAGAGATCACCGGTTCCCATTTAGAAATGAACACCTGATCTAGCTTATCGAGACTTATATCATAAAATAAGATAAGATATGTCTACCTAGGCATCAGATTATAGCAAAGATGCAAAACTGAGATAACTCTATTTCTAGCTTTGATGTGCGACCGTAAAATCCAAACAAAACTACGAACATTTTCCTGATCTTTACGTTTATTTCTATTGAAAAACATTACCGAGGATGCAGACGTTGGCGATGTGTTGCCAGTCGAGTCGCGTCATGTTTGCTTTATCGTAGTTGGCAACGCGCAGGTGTGGGACTGCAACGCGGTGTCACTTCCCTTACGTTAGAGACATTAGCATAAACAGATAGAGATCAGTATGAATTACTTTGTAATAAGTTTTAAAAGTGTCTTATGTTTATGTATATCACTGCCTCGTGTATCTAGTGGTTGCAAGCACGAACATTGAGCGAGAGAACCTGTGTTCTATCCTCCGGTAGGGAAAAATATTAAGGGAGTTTTTCTAACTTAAAATTCCCAGTAGCAGCTCGTAGTCTGAATTTGTGCCCGGTGTATAGCAATAGGCTCACCCCTTATTCCATGGGGATAATTGCACGCTCGTAACAAATGAAAAGTGGAAGTACTATACTCCTGTGTTTAATTCTTCGGGGAAATACAGGCGTGATGTTATAACGTGTTTATGTATGCATAGATCCATTCACGGTAGAGTTATGCTGTTAAAATGAATACAAATAAAATGCGCTCTATCGCTGTGACTTTCACAAGCTTGCATTTCATACATAACAGATTTCATTTTATTTTTATGATAGGTTGTTTTTTTTTTACTTCATTTGCTGGTTAAAATTGTGTATTGTGAACAAAACAATTTTTTGTCATATCTATGTCGATTATTAATATGCCTGTAGTTCCGAGGTACTGATTAGCAATAGGCAGCCATCTTCGTTTTTCGTGAATATTAAATTGTTTGTGTTTTTTTGTGATGCGGTTACAAGTGGCTAGTGCGACATATGGACATATAATTTAATTTCTAATAGGTCTGTAGTAGGACTATTGGTGTGGTTTGATCAGTTCAGTTTAATAAGAACATTAGTTAGTATTGATATGTAATAAAATTTCGATGGAGAACTTTTAGCACAGGGTCTCTTTACCAAGTTATATTTTACACATGCGTCGCAGAACACGAAGTATGGTCAAATAATTATTATATATGGGTACATAATCTTTAAGTTTATATTCCTTTAGTATAAAAATAATTGGCAGTTTAGTGAAAGTATATCTCCTATATTTGTTTAAAATTATTTCGTAAAACATTCGCTCTAAGCGTTCATAACGAATCTTGCTCCAGTTAATGGGAGTGGAACAAGAGCGCTTCTCAGTTCGTGAACTTCCGACGTGTACATATGTACCTACAGGGCGTTGCGGGTAGGTGCATGTATAAAGGTTGTCACATACGGAGCTATAATATATATTAGGTAATATATATGTATATTGTAGCAAACTACCACAGACGGTACCTTTATTGTAATTACCTGCACAATAATATGTCTTGCTATACCGAGATATGTCTTGCTATATATGTTCACATATTTTAACGAAGAGATACATATTATAGCTACGTGTACGTTCATTCGAGCGTCACTAATGAAAATATGTTGTAATATAACGTAATAATATTCCTTGCTATAATATATATATATTATACCTCCGTCTATGACGACCTTAATGATATACAGGGAGTAATGCGTGCAACATCTTTAAAGCAAAACATGAATGCCGATTGTAAGCTTGGCTGGCGCGCTGGCATTTACAAATGGAAATGAAATATGCAGTTGGAAACATTGCTAGTATCAAGACATACAACTGCGAGAATTACAACCGGCCCGCTTGGCGCTAAGACCTAAGGAATGTTCTCGAAAACATTGCGAGCGTTTCACTGTAGGTGGAAGTTAGTGCTGTGGATGACGTGTCTAACGGGTCTACAATATTTGTCACTGATGCTTAAGAAAGTGAGGATGATATGATGGTGGAACAATGGAGCGTGATGGTGATGACGACGATGATGGTGATGTAATATAATTCTTGTATATGAGAGACCATAACTTGTAAGCGGTTCCACGATTTCCGCATCAGTATTTGGACTTACGGAATGGGACTTCGAAGACTTGTAAATTATACGTGAATAAGGGCGATAACGTAATCTTTCTCTATTTATAATAATAATAAACTGTAATTACAATAAATATACAAAATAAGGGACCCCGTGGCATGATGATAAAATAATAATGATAAAATAACTGTAATGTATTCGGGAATGTAAGAAAAAGAATAAGGAACTATATCAGTACAACCGCGGCCACGGATTTTTCAGCTGCTCTTAGGTTACTGTGCTCCAGTTTAAACGTATAAGGCACTTCGGCCTACTTTGAAATGTAACATCACGCCTTTAAACCCCTAAGAGGTAGACAAAGAAAGGGCTGTAGTAAACTGCTACGTTTCACCAGTTACGTTTACGTCCCACCATGGAATAGGTGGTGAGCATATTGCCATACACCGGGCATAAATCCAAGGTTCGAGTCAGTACTAGAAATTTCAATTAGAAAATCTAAGTTTAAAAAGTACAATAGTACCCGGCCGGGGAATCGAACGCAGGACCTCTCGATCAGCAGTCGCGCTTGCAACCACTCGACAACAAGGCAGTCGATACTTTGAAATATGTTTGTAATTTGTCTATTTTATTCCTTAAACGAGTGTACTTCTTATTTGTTACATGAAGACATACGAGTACATATAATGCAGATTTACTGCATTGGTCAAGCAATAGGATATGATCTGTATATCAAAAACACATTTAATATATTAATCAAAACCTCGACATCTTTGCTCTCTGATTATTAATAAATATATAACTTTTATCGTTTGATCTAAGCACTTCACATAAAACGAAGTCACCCAACCCAACAATAATCGTTCCAAGTTCAAAACGGGCAAAATCGTTTCCAACATTGATATTCCATTATACGCTCAATCGTATAGTGATACTCGGCCCTCGGACCAGAAGCGACTGGCTGTCGTGTCCGTACGGAGAGTGTGAATGAGTTGCTACGTTAGATATCGGATCGGGGATTTTCGTTGCGTACGTGAGTGCGTAGACGTTGTCAAGTCGTTTACGGACCGCTGATCGACATGACGGTTGTTTCCATGACTAGATGGGCAAAACTATACTGGTTTTAGCGTTTTAGAATTCCTTTTATAGCTTTTAATTTATTGTGATTGGTAACAGAGAAATGGTGAAACGTAATGTTTTTTCATGTTTCATTTATTGTTCAACACATTGGTTTATTTTGTTAGCATTATACATAAAGCCAATATAACTCATGTATTTGGTGTAAGTATCGACATATTTACGGTACGTTTTTAATTTCTTGTTATAACTTTTTTTTTTTTAAAAACAGACAATCACTATGCAGGTTGTACCGAAACTTCGTGAAACGGAAAGTGGTCGTGGTTGTGGTCGGACGAATGAGATCTAACGGGCTCGCCGGTCGTGACGTGGGGAGACGCGTGCGCGTGCTACGTCTAAATTTACAGGTGCGCCGGCGCACGAAAACTATGATCTGTCCGTGGATAACCGGCTTTATTGCTCAGTCGAGGGCTTTCGCTTCGCCTCTCAAAAAAGACAAATTAAAAAATTAAGCATATTTACTTTACTTGAAATAAGTAACGACACGCTTAGCTTATATATTGTGGTATCCGATAGAGAGTTTAATTTGTTTATTTATTTATTTTATGTAACATCTTAAACTAATAAGGGTTACAAGGGCATACTTAATGCCTAATGGCATTCTGTCCCAGTAATTATGGTGGTGGTGATGGTAACAATGTATGGTAGTAGCATACCAGACTATATTTATGAAATATATATGCATATATATTTATATATATGTATATGATACAGACATACTTAAAATAAATAATATACGTAGGTACACACATAAACGTGATCAGTTTAATTGAATTTATATTGTTCATATCTACAAAATATGATTGTCACACGGTCATACCATTATTGATAGACGTCGGGCGTGACTGCGCTCTCGGTTGTCATTTTGCGTCAAGTGAATGTCCGCTGAATGATCAGCGACAGGCGAAAAAAGAAACATCAGAAAAAGATTGTCTCGTGCCAACTATTCTATAACTTGGAATTAATTAGGATTTAAAAGTAAAAGTCGCCTCGTGTAATCGACAGGCGACATGGCTCAATTTTGAACCGAGTGACAACGGCTAGATTTATATAGCTCGCTTGTATGAAACTCGAAATAATTCATTTATTATAAAATATATACATACATTTAATTAAAGTCATACATTGTGCAGTGAACACAATCAAACGTGACATAATCATTTTTTGCTCATCGTAATACGACGTATATAACATAATGATGGCTCCTGATGTTCGTCCGCTGTAAAACTTATTGGGCTGTTTTAGGTGAATCTGTAACGAATTTGACTATATACTTGGTCTCTTTAACAAGTTGTGTTTGTTTAATCGAGGTTTTGTATCTTTGTTCTCGTTGCAAAAAATATTAATATTATCATCTCAGTGTAACGCTGTTGACCGCGTGTTATCTCTCCTAACGTCTACTATAAGGTTATAATATATCATAAGGTCTATTAGAAGCTTGCCATAGTTTACCATATTGACCAAGTCCTGCCACACACCTTAAATAATATCACGGACAACTTAAAAGTTTTGTCACGGTGTGTTTCTTCACCATTGTAGGAAGAGATGTTGAATCTAAAAACGCCCATAATTTTTATATTTAGACGTGCGCGCCAGGTTTTGCACCCAAGATCCTTGGAGAGGAAATCTGAATTCTAAACTACACAATGCTCGGTAGGTCTCAGAAAGTATTAAATATCCAGTGTCAGAATAAGTGAAGAAAAATCTCTACACAGTCTATTATTTTGTACTTAAGTGTGCGAATTCTGTAAAACATAGCCGAAACCGTTCACGATCTGTTGATAACTCTAGTATTAAAGTAAACAGACAAAAGTAATGCAAGTTAATAAGAAAACTAATTGAACTGGTTAATTATTATTGATCAAATCACATATTGGAGCACGCGCCGGTCGCAGGTGGGCTGGTATTTACGATGAACACACAGTAGCCAAGCTCGATAACATTTCGGCTACGATTAAAACATTCTATTCTATAGTTCAACCTTCTTATTTCTATGGTTCAGTTCGAGGTCGGTTGCAGATATGTATAGGCGCCAGCAGCCACTTCTTACTGCAGCTCGCTCGTTCGCTACTCTCGTTATTTAAAGATTCGGCTTTCAGTTACTGAACGCCATTCAGTAATATATAGAAATTAAAAATTAAACAGAAATTACATATATTTAAATTTTTGCGACTTCAAATTGGAATACATAGCAATGCTGTATTAATTAACGATGATTTATTTTAAAAAAAATGACCTATATTTGTTGTCTACTTTCGATTTAATTAATTAATACACACGATACTTAGCTGGTTACGATTGTCCATGCTTGATATCTTGGCTGAGAGGCCGCACAGCCATTCGATATTGTATCAGCAAAACACTTTTACCACTTCTAAAGGCAAAAAATGTTACGCATCGTTATGTGCAGTACAAGAATTTAAATTATTCCATTCCGTCGTGTATGAAACGATTTGGAAACCCTGTTAAAGACCGCTGATATCGTCCAAAGGCGGATCAGTGTTGTGATCTTGCGCCACCGTGCTCGCGAGACACGTGTCCAGTTGTTTCCGCTTGTTCCGAGTATGCACAACATTACATCTGATTCTAGAGTAGATTGTTGTCGTTTTTGCTCATTATTTTACTACGGCACTGTTGGTAATATTAACAGTAAACGTGAACGATGTGCAACAGCTAGCTGCCGGTGGAATGTCATCATGTTCAACGGAACTACGGAGGTCATCAAAATTGACGTTTTTTTACGGTTACATTACATTCCGGTTTCATTATTTATAAACTATTTTATTAACTGAAACGTAACTGGTGAAAGGTGGGAGTGTACTGCACTCCTCTGCCTGCCTCTTCGGGGATTAAAGGCGCGATGTTAGGTTTTTGTTTGTAAACCTGCTATTCTTTAAATACGCATAAAGAAATACGACAAAACGATATGACGATCCGTTTAGCTCTTACTCACTACATAATATGTTGGTTTATTGCACTAAAGCGTATTGGATTTGATTCCAAGCCGGACGCACATTCGAATGATACATTTATGTAATTTGTTACAGACCTAAGTGTATTTTAGTTCGAATTAGTAGCACTTAGCAATAATAAAAATAATAATGTATTATTTAAACTTATCACCGGGCTGTGTGAACATGTAATGCTTCATAGCGTTACATATTTAATTTATATTTTTTACGTGAAATCTGCTGACTCACATTATCCAGCGTGGAATATACGCCTATGAGACTTGACGCTTCTCGTTCAGAGTGGAGTCCAGTGTCCAGCAGCGAAACTATAAAAGGAATGATGAGTATGACAATGAAACTGAGATTATTATGCTATTCTATCTTTAACTGTTCTGCGTAATGCGGTATTGTTTCAGGGTTACAAGGAATTCCTAAAACGCAGTTATTTTATACAAATATTCCTCTAGCTAATGTTTTGTAAACAGTGGGTAATTTAAACAATTTTCCTCAAACGGTACCACCGGTAACAACAACACTCTAAATGTACCAAGAAAAATTATTTAACTCAAAATTGTGCTTTCGACAAATTGGTTAATGGCTCCTAATTGTTAAGTTGCTTCATTTCCGCCTTTGAATTGCTCTTTCTCACAAACATTGGTACACACGTTCTTTTTTAAATCTTATAAAAGTATAAGACAAACGTAACATCCCGCCTGTAATCTCCGAAGAGGTAGACAAAGGAGGTACACTCTCACGTTTCATTACTTACGTTTACGTCTCATTATGGAATAGGTGGTGAGTCTATTGCCATACACCGAGCACGAATCCAGACTCCGAGTCACTACTAGAAATTCTAATTTTATAAAAATCCAATAGTACCCGACCTGGGTTTTGAACCTAGGACCTCTCGATAGGCAGTCGCGCTTGCAACCGACACGACCAACGAGGCTGTCTGTTCATTACGAGCTGTATTATTTGCTACAACTGAACAACCAAATTGCGATTGACATTTAGTTTTTGTGTTTGTGTTGTGTTCTTGTAACCAGATTGTTGATTGCGAATGAATAAATATTCAAAAAAACTTATTGTAGTTTTTTTACTTTCTTCATATATTGTGTATAAACTTGGACGTCTTTACAAGCAGAGCGCTGTAAACCAGACCCCCGATATTGTATTGGTACGTAGAACATCGCAAGGGTCAAAAGTTTCTTCTGAAGTTCCCGAAGCGATAAGGTCCAGATAAGTTTTGTTCTTAAAAGAATTTCTTATCCAAAAGTACGGCAATTCGTGTAAATTTTTAGATAGTTTCACTTAGAAAGGTCAACTGTCGCGAAGTTGAAGGATGGAAGTTATTACGGTCTCTCTTATTTGATTAGAAAGTTGCAACTTACATTTTGGTTGCGTGCTATATTTCTCAAAATGACGTTGTTGGATTTAAAACGTGTATTTCAAGGATTAAGGATAATTTGTCCTTTAATGTCTACTAGAGGACATAGTTCTCCCTTAATTTGAAACGGTCCGTCCGGCCCTAAGTTTTCTGAATCTTGAAGAAAGAAAGCGGCAAGAAATAATTTAATAAAGAGGGATAAGGACGAAAATATATATAAAATTGTATTAGTACGTCTTCGCCAGTTAAATTGTTCAGTGTATTTCTACACATACAATTTATTGGCCATTACAATAGTATCTGTAATTGGGCTTAACGAATTTCAATTTATTGAATAAACATTTCCCTAAAACACCATTACACCTAATTAATAATTTATTCAATCTAACGTAGATACAAATCTCTGTGATCACGTCGAAGCTCTAATTACTTTAAGTTTAAATTGGAGTTTCATCGACATCAATAAATTTGACCTTCAGTCCCGAACACGATCAGATAATGTGAATCTGTGAATAGAACATCGTTGACGGGTGAACCCCAAGACAAGTTCGAACTGAGAACAAATAAATGATCGAAGAAAATATCTCACGACTGTTTCCATTGAAAAGGCTTACCAAAATAATTGTTTTAATTACATTAACAAGAAATATTATTTCGTAGTGTGATGCTTCAAAATTTCCATTGTTAGAAGTAAAAAAAAGACTAATTGGCACAATGTTGAAAAGAACATTAAATAAAAATGGGTAGTAGGTTAGTACATTCCTTTATTCAATGACTGTGGACCAATTATGATTTCTTAGTTTCAATTTGATAACCGTAAGTAACACATTAATTAATGATAGTACAAAGTAAATAGTACATTAAAAGTTCTTATTTCTAATAATAACTGCAACTGCCGTAATAAAGTAAATCATGGAAACAGTCTCATATACTCTTTATATTGTCTTGATTTCGGTGAACATTGTGAAATTTTGTTTGTAAAACAAAAGTTCTTGCACGTTCACATTTCACATTGAATTAAAGTTCACTATCGGTCGCCAATCAACATTTACTCGAGCCGTCATTTAAACGGTATCACAATAATATACCTATTCTATAAAATGAATCAAAAGTTTTAGTACTTAATGGAATATGGAACGGGCTTTTTTGCTAATGCCTATATGAAGATGAATGAAGAAGAAGATCTAAACCAGTTAATGAGTTAACTTTATTCGTTACAAAAGATTTCACTTAATTTGGAAACAATGTAATGTGGGGAAATCTGTCCGAAGTTGTAATAGTGGTGTTCCAGATGAATTTAGAAGCGATATCCTACAAGAATATTGACATGTCCCGAAAAAATAGCTTTCAAGTTTCTTTATTTTATTTCAAACGCGTAACGTATAAATTTATAAAAGTTAGAAAACTATCAACAACTGGTTTATCAAATGTTAGAAGATTTACATTAGTGTTATTGAACTTGGGCTTAATCCAGATCATAACCGTTATAACTTTTTTTTCATGAAGACATTAGCATATGGTAATGAATTAGCTACCTAGTGAAGTATATACATTTGGTACATTGTAACACTTATGGAATCTATTATAATTAATCATCGTGACATAACATAACACCTGTACTTCCTCTATGAGTTAGGCAGAGGAGTGTAGTATACTCCCAGGATTCACCAGTTATGTTATGGTTCCCATCATGGAATAGGGAGTAAGCCTGTTGCCATAAACCGGGCACAAATCTAGACTACTGGAATCTGCTACTAGGAATTCAAGTTAGACAACCGAATAGTACTCGATCAGGGGACCGAACCCAGTGCTTCTTGATCAGCAGT
>DWFY01000298.1:0-10662 GCA_018246875.1 Creonpyge creon creon | reverse complement strand
TTAATAAGAAAAATGTTAGCCTCGGAAATGTATTTGCTCTTCAACCGACGAAGATATAGTTAGGTGTAAATAGACTTATATTTTATTCTAGAAATCTATCAAGTGAATTATTAAAAGTAATATTTCGTTTTAGAAATATATATTTATGTATATTATGCATATAACTACAATTGTAATATGGAGTTCAGGATAAACGAAATATTTAATATCTACAATTTTGTCTGTATCCTTTGGTCCTTCGAGTCAGATATGAACTATATTATTAAATTATGGTGTAAATTGATTCACTAGGTACTTCGTACACCTGCTAGTACACTTTTACGAATACTTGGTTCTCAGCAGCCATTGTGGAATACGATAAAGTTAGTTAAACTCCAGTACACGCTAATGGAGTTATATGATTTTTTAGACTAAGCTTATTGTAAGAACAAAGATAAATATTATCTGTATTTCATCGAAGGGGTAGGCAGAGGACAATTGAAACTTATACGACCCATTGAATAGGGGATGAGCTTAGTGCCGTACATCGGATAGAACTCCAGAATCCGAGATGCTGCTGAGAATTTATCAAGTTATAAAAACCTATTAATATTGTGCCCAACCCGGGATCGAACCTAGGATCTCTTGCTCAGCAGTCGCGCTTACAACCACTAGACCAAGGAGGCAATCAGGGGCAATATTTTATTAATTCTTAGGTAAATCAATAAAAAATCCAACATTGTTCGAAAATAACTGATGATATTTATTTATAGCTCTAGCAAGCAAAAATTTGAGCTGACGAAGGACATATCTCTATTAAATGTATAAGCTATACAGTTTTTATCGCTCTAGTAAAATGAACACTTTATAGCCAATTTCAATAACCTCGATTCATAAGTATTACGATCGATTGCACGTAAAGAATGTTTTTCATTAATTCTTTTAACTTTTATACTGCAGTTAAGTTCTTTTGCGATCCTTAAAATATTGAATGAAATTTTAGTATGCTTACTAACAAAAATATGGCCGCTACCTATTTAAAATTACTAATCACATCATATATTAATTGGAATGTGTATAAATACATAGTTTTCTTTTTGATTCCTAAACATCGTTTACCCAGTCAACACTAAACACAAACCCCCAAATTATATCTGAAAAAGCACTTAAAAAACCCTTTTTATAATCGTAGCTATAAAACAGTGCAGACTATCAATCTGAAATGCTTTTTGGAATGTGTCCAGCTGTTGTTTCGCGTATTTACTAAAAGCTTAACAGTATTTACATGGAAACGCTGACCTAGAGATCACCCTTTAAGCTCTCTTTTATTCTGCATCACATTTAGTTCAGATGAAAATAGGTCAAAGGTCATATATATGGACTTAGACACATAGAGCTGTGTATATAGGAATGACATATCGAGATTTTTATGTTAATACTATTGCGTGAAAACTTTAATATTGCAACAATATTTACCTGAATCTGTCTCAATGTTTTATACAACAGTTATTACAATGCTAACAAAACATCTACTATTATAAAGAACATAGAAGATTTATTTCAGACTCAAGTTTAGTTAAAAATATAATAAATAAATTTACGTATGGCAATAGACTCACCATCTATTCCATAATGGGACGTAAACGTAACTGGTGAAACGTGGGAGTGTACTTCACTCCTCTGCCTACCTCTTCGGAGATTACAGGCGTGATGTTACGTTTCAATAAATTTGCAAAAGATTTAATGTTCAAATTATAAATACGCCTATTATAAATATAAAGCGCTGTCTACTTTTGAAGATGAACGGCCAACTTTTAGTGTTTGTGAAGAGTTTTAATAAACTTTTTTCTTTACAGACGATAAACTTCGACTCGACACGCGGCGGCATATCACTGGTCACCGAGAAAGGTATTCATAGCAGCAGTAGGCTACTGGTCCAGGCCGCCCGCACGTCGGATGCGGGCGCCTATCAGTGCGTTCCTGACAACGCGCTGTCAGCCACTGCGAGGGTCCATGTGCTCACTGGTAAGTAAGAACCACTGTATTGGAAAGTGCTTTTTTAAAGCTTAAAAAGATAATGCTACCACATATAAGACAGGAGTTGCCTGGCTTTTACTTTTCCTTAGGAAGCGTTTAACCTGAACATTTGTACATGTTTAGATGTTTACGGAATATATTACGGTTACTCGCTGTTTATTTGTAAATCAAACAATGACTACGATGAGTTTATTATTCTCAGTCATTATAATTATGATACTTTAGTTGTTAATAAATACATAAATAAATACTTCCTAATCTGTAGCAGTATAATAAATTAAGTAATAATACTGTTAGTACCAATATAGACAAAAAAGGACCAGTGTTTTTTTTGCACAAAATTTAGTCCGCGTTAGTCTCAAAGATAAGGAAGGATTTCTTCATATCTCAGCGCGCGGTCGTAAAAAATTCACGAATTCGTAAAAACCTGCGCCCGTCGAATTTATTGAAATGCTGAACCATTTCATACATTTTTACATACATACGGCAAACAAGAACATGAAAACGATTGCACGAAAACTTACTAGATATATTCAGATACGCGGCTTAAATTGGTTTGAGGGAATCCTTTATTTACGGAGTATTGCATGTTCTATTGCTGTACTGCAGTAAATGTGCCGGTGTGATGGAAAATACAATATTAGAAATCAAGCAATCACTTGCCGTGTTAGCATAACAAGCGCGCTTGCGCACACACACACACGAAATCATTGACACGAATACAGAGTCTAGTTTTTGTTATGTTACGCAAAATGCACAGCAGTGCTAATTTAGATGTAATTTTCATAAATACATATCCCTTTTATTAAAATAAAATGTTATTTTTATTGTATGGTTATCGCCGTATCCAATCAGAAGATTTTTGATTGCAATCAGAGCGTTTAATGACTCGATTTTTATTAAAACTGTAAACGAAACCATATACTTTATTTAGTGCCTGAATAAAAAAACAGTAATACAATAGTTTTAATTTCTGTCGCCGGAAATGAATAGTGAATTGTATTCTTTTATTATGTTTATAGTATTCTTTTTAATATGATTAATTGCTTGAAATTCTTTAATACACATACATTTTTATGTTAAGGTTATTTACTTCAATTATAATCTTAAAAACAATCAAAATTTCACACCTATCATAAAAAGTATCCTCTACATATAATTAAAATATCTTGTAAGGGAAGAAGCAGTCATTTCTACTCTTGGTCATTAGAATTCTCAAAATTCGTAACACGGAGTTTGCCGAGTTTGTCCTGTACAAACATTAATAATATCCTTGTCTAATAGAAATAGTGTAGCAATTGGCAAATCAATTTTCTCGAGTCGCATGTGAAGAAATCATTAAGCCACTTCGCAGTAACGCGTCAATCATTGCTTTTTAACTGCTCGCATTTGTTTATTTTATATGCCAGTCGAGTTTTATACACGTAATATTTTACGAGGGAGGCTATTATTAAGTACTCAACGCCCGTTTGTATACAGATTGCCTATGTCACGACGTCTAATACATTATTATTGGACAAACCTTTAATTCAACGAATTGTCTCGTTTAATGACGCAACTTTGAAGTAATAATATGTTGTGTAATTAGCAATTCAATTAAGCTTAGTGTTTTTAATAGCATTGCAAAATGTGGACTTATTTTCACTTGTTTCACAGGCGAAACGCCGGCAGCCATGCAAGGAAGCGCGCAGTGGACAAGAAGCTTCCAGTTCCCGACGATTCTGTGTTATATCAGTGTTATTGTAAACTGTGCTACATTTGTGCTATAGACAGGAAGTAAACGTACAAAAAAACTATAGACAGAAGAACGAAGTTCGCATGTACAAAGTGATATTCATACATATATGTGTTTAATGAGATAATTAAATTAAAATGAATTTGTATGGGTCGTACCTCATTTATCGACGTTAAGTCTCTTTCAACCGATCGAATTCATTGATTATTAATTCAACAATAAATGCGAGAAAGACGAATTTGATAATTGCGATCTGGAAATGACATCGATGAAGTTTTTTCGGTCAATTAATTGATAATTATTATTTGATTGATCGAAAATCGTCATTGCATAAAGCAAATTGTTGATATAAATAAATCATATTCTATATATAAATTTCCCTAGCGATACTATAGTCAAATATAACTTAAGTGAGTATGAAAACGTGTGTTCGAATTAGACAGTGGTAACTTGCCGATTGTCTTCCGAATTATGCTGATTTCGCGTCGGTAAATTGAGTGGCGCCCTGAAGCATTCACGTATTTATAATGACTTCGGAGTGAAGAAGCTGTCTGTGCCAATGCATAGATTATATCCTAGTTATCAGGGTAACCGATCGAAGATACTGTAAATAACGTTGACATTGCGGGAGATGTCTCATATTTCATTCCACTTCATTGTTGTAATATAAGTACCTATTGTAGATGATATTAAGAATTAGTATATTATAGTCGAATTGTTTTTCAATCTGAGGTTGATTAAAATAAATAATGTTTTTTAAAAATGTTTTTCTTTTAATTTTCGATCACACGGTTGAAACTATCATAATACTCAAGGTAACTAATTCTGCCTGGGACTTAATCTATAGTTAGATTGACCCGGCATAAAACGTTGTAAATTAAATTAACATTAATGGATTTGAATTCATTGTCATTAGCCTGTCGTCTGCTGACATCAGTTCGCTGCTGCACTTAGACCTTCCCAACAAAAGGGAATGTTTTCCCACAGTCCCGGTACTGAGTATGCGGGTTCAGGATCGCAAAGCACAGCTTCATGCAGTGCCTATGCTGCAGCCCTAAATTAAATAATAGAAATTTAATAAACAAAAAAAATATATAAATATAAATATTTAATTGGTGAAACGTGGGAGTGTACTACACTCCTCACTGCCAGCCTCTTCAGGGATTAAAAGCGGGATGATACGTTATTTCAGTAGGAAACAATGGCCCACTAACGTCCAATTTCCCTGATATTTCCATAACAATCAATCAAAGGATTTAATATAAGTTATATCAGGTGATCTACAGATTGTCTAGTGCCGAGGTATGTCTCGAGTGTGACAACGGTTTCTTTGAATACAAAATAAAATAATTCCTTAAAAGATTCTCGACGCACTTGTGTTGCGTATGAACGATGATGACCTCTCAACTTCCGGTGGCCACTTATTCAAAAGGCCTTTGAAAACAAGTGTGCTTACTTCAGCCATGAAGGTATACATACGCATAAGCATGATATAGTAATTGAAACTTTGTTCATGATTCTGAAAGTATTATCCGGTGCCATTTTCCTCTTGCAAGATAAAAGATGGATAAAATGAAAAAAAAATTAAATAATCGATAAAATTGGAAATGACTCTACTAATGATACAACTGAAGAACAACAGAATTAACAATAAAACTTAATAATAATAAAATTTACGTTAATAAACTACTTATTTTAGACGCAAAAAAATGCCTTAACTATTCGTGTTCAGGTAAATGTTGTAAACACTGCTGATGTGGCAGATCATACAAGCAGCAGCCGAGATTCGATATATATATAATAAATAAATAAATAAATATTCATTTCCACGGGGATCTGAGGTCACTTTCTATCAGATGGTATGCATGCTGCTTATAATGCTATAAGATAAAAAAGATAAATTGCATTTACCCTCAACTGGTATCCCGACGGAACGCTGCGTCACAAAATAAATAAATAAACATCTGTAGTAAGACACATCTGCTGTATGGGCGCTGTGAGCTCGTAAACAGTTTTACGACGGATGTCCAAGACAACAGTAATTGGAATGAAGAACATAGTTACAACATTCGTGGCGTACTACGTATTTAGTTGTAATAAAAATCGTATCTAGATTGTGTGGTTATATCAATTAAAGCATGAGCTATACAGCCCAGAAGATTTTTTTTGTTGATAGTGCTGGACGTGCTGTTTTCCTGATGTTAAGAGGTCACTTTAGTTCATAAATTTTTTCTATCAAATGGGAGATAGTATCTATTGAATTACTTGTTATTGCTTATCAATATGTTGCTACTCTGGAGGACTAAAACAGGAGTCTTATTATAGTGTGTGTGTGTTCCAATAACACAAAAAAAACGAAATACAAAACGTCCCGGAAAGCTACTTAGCAGTAAAAATTGAATCAAAGCTGGTTCTTTGTAGTTCGTAGTTTCGTTGGTTTCTTCAAATTGGTTTCTGGAACAAAAAAATAAATAAATTTCACGCGAAATATCTTGTGAACAACAAAACAAATCACACATGAAAGTTGGTTTTATTATTTATTTGCTGCTTCGATAAAATACAGAACAGAAGGCGACTTGAATGTTTATTAGCATGTTATGTTGAATGTTTATTAGCGATGTGATAAGAGCTATAAAACCTAGAAATACAGGAGGTACAAGGTATAAAAGGAAATAAAAATAGCACGTCTTTCTTGCACGGAATTGAAAAGTAAACTAAATAAAATATAAGCTCCTATATTACCTTGAGTTATAATGACACATCCTTAACTGATTTCAGATCGAGTTCTGTTGTAACGATGTTTATCGATATTCGGGGATTTTTTACAATGACGTGAATTGTATACTGTTAGCTACTTTATAATGTGAAAAAATATGAAAAGCCACTTTGAACTAACCGTTTCAACCTCGCTATTGGTAATTACTAAAACATTATAAACCAATATTTCCGGTGTCAAAAAAATCTGTGAGTTAAAAGACTAGATAAATTTAGTACTAGGTAGAGACTGGATCATTAGATTTAAAATAATCGCTATTTAAATTCTATTTGAAAATTTTATATAAACATCACCGTTACATGAATTCATTACTTAAGTGCATGTCGCTTTGTAATTTTATTTTTATGTCAAACAGTTTCTGTACATTTCGTGTAAACTAAACGCGTACTATTATTTTATACATTACGTTGTATGTTTAATATTTCAAACAGATAGCACGTTTATATTCCGCTACAGAAATATGAAGGAGACATTAATAGTATCCGGTGCGAAGTGGTCACCGCTTCATATGTATGTATGAACTGCCGCAAACAGAAATGCAATCACACATGACCTAATATGCGAGGTCAGTCACTAAAACGTTATTAGACGCATAACTAAGTTGTAATGCTTCATTAAAAACTGCTCAAGATTCATGTCCATTTCCGTGGAATACGTTACATTAATGTTTGATATGACTTCAGTTCAATCCATCACAGTCGTTCCAACATAAATTTACATTATGTTATTAAACCGAGATAAATTTCCAGAAGTTGAAATATATTTAAACGAGAAAATCGGTCTGGTTTCTATTTTAAATGATATAATCTCTCTCGCGCCTCCGATCTCTTGGACTCATTAACTCTGAGCGAAGATAAAACTGAAATATCATTAAGTATTATTTCCCAAAGCGTGTGGCCCGCTAAATAACTTTAATAGAACAGTTGAATCTCAAATCTTTCTTGCTGAAAATTTAATAAGAGTTCACTATTTAAACGTGCTTGTTACTTTTTAACAAAAATTTTCAAAGCCTATTATTTTCTTCTTATACATAATTATTCACGGAAGAAGGTATATCTTTTAAGTTTATTTCCTATTTCTGTCATTATGACTTATTCGAAATAAGTTTTTGAGGTGGCGTACTAACGTAGTACACATACATATACAGGTGATTTTAAATCTTAAGTCGAGCGATAGTACTGCTTTATAAAATTAGATGTTTCATAACACAGAACACATTATGCTAACATTCATTTAAATACAAAATGGATTAGATATAACAGCGCTCTAAAATGATAGCAAATTTGAAAAGTTGTGTAAAATAATTAAATTATGTCCTTTTTTAAACGAAACACAAATATATGGCTGACTGGCTGTAATATTGATACTGATAATCGTAGTAATGAAATCATTCTTATAGTCAATTTATACATGATCGTAAATTGAAATCATATTACTAATCAATGAACTGATTCTATGTAACGTAAGTGACAGTGATTGCAATTAATATCTGGAAGAAAAAAAAGGTCATATAATCAAATAACATGCAATGTACTAGTATATGCAAGCTCGAAATTAAATTGCTTTACAAATATTCAGAGGCATTTGTCACTATATTCAAAGCAAAAACTTACTCGTATATAACCCAAAAAACCTTGTTAAAATTGGAGTGTCCGTCACGCTTTACTGATAAAATGTTACGGAAAAATATAAAACGGTCTTTCAGACCCGACAATCGGTATACCAGTATCCGCTAGTTCATAACCGTTTCCACAAAGTTTTTTCATACACTTTTAAAATAATACCTCTAACACATTGAGTAGGTTTTTTTTCAATTTAACGACTTTTATTTTTCAATACGAACAAATAAACTTACATCGAAAATAATATAATAGGATTTACCCTTTTCTAACGCTTTGAAAATTAATTGCGGAATACAGTTTCGAACAATTTGTATTTAATTTTTAGTCGCTAACAATTAAATAAATATTTAATTGCAATAAATGTTTTCAATGTACTAGTACAAAATTATTAACACAGACCACAAAACTGTATACCAATGAAATGCGTGAATATTATTGACGCTTAATAAAATTATAGAAACTCACGAATCAATGATATATCCCAAACCTTGCGTTCAACAAGAAATATGAACGACTGAACTACAGCTTTAAAGTTTCTTATCCAACTAAACAAGTGAAAATTGTAACGGGCAGTTCTCATTCACGCCAAAACGTCTTTTCCCCTTGACACGTGTGTCTAGTTTTTATTGAACTCCTTTCAACGCCTTGAGTATGGTTGACATACATACTAACACAAATTGTTTGCTAAACCTTCTATTTGAACAACGTAATTTGAGCTTAAATACAACAGTGCAGAGGTTAAATTGCATTGTAATATTTACGGCGCACAGGTCAAGAGGATTTACCCCTAGGCACACGACACGCTTGAAAGGAGCTAATCGAAACCTAGTCAATGGAAAAGTGCTCTTAATAGGGTCGTCAACGGTTTCTATTTACGACTGAATTCTATTTTTTGTTCGAACGAGTTGCTTTGAACTTAAAAAGGTTTTAGATTGGTTGGAAGCCGTAAAAGTTTATATGTTTCTTGCATATATGCTTCTAAGGTTTTAGTACTTTGAACGTCTTTACATATAAGAGTGTTATTGTAAAAAATCATGTATTAAGTTACTTACCTTTCGTTACTTTAAACGAAATTAATAGTATTTATTTACAATTAAACTGGCAAATATAATAAAAGACCAAATGATATGCTATTTTTCTAAAGTAAGATAAAATAAAACTAAAACTAATGTCACATAAGCGAACGTCAGTATATTTTTGAGTTTACCTATTCATGTTATGGTTATCACCATAGTGTAAAGTATCAATAGTGTTATTTATGTAAAGTTCCCAACGTGTAAATTCAATTTGAAAATTTAAACATTTTAACTAAACAATTACATTGCTATTGTCTTTAATATTTTTTATCGACAACCCTAAGCGGTGACAGAAATCTAATGGCGTACAAAAAGCAAAATGATTTAAAATAAGAGTTCTCCTATTAGAATGGTTTTATTTTTCTGCTCTTTAATTACTCTGGTCAGGAATCCTTTGTTTTTTCAATTTATTACTGCCTCGACTTTGATTGCCCGATGGAACTTCAAAGCAATTTACAATATAGAAACGTTTAGGAATATAAAAACCTGTTTATATTTTTGGGGAACGCAATCAAAAACGTTAGGGGCATAATATCTATTGATAACAACAATATTTATAGGCTATATAGAGCGAAAAGAAAAACTACTCGAGCAGATTTGAGAGAAGAAGCACCACTAGCAGGTGTTTTTTGCAAAAAAATTGTAGTAGATTACTAAAATGCGTTAAAAATAAAATGCACTTACAACACAAAAATCAGTCGTCTTCAGTGTTTCTAATAGAAATGCCTTTTTGTTAGCAGTCCGTTGACTATTGCCTTGAACCGAAATTTGGTGTTAAATAATATTTTAAAAGGCGTCAAGCTGCAGCAAGAGTTGATTGCTGAAAGCAAACCCGCCGTGCTTTGTAAATTTGAGCAACGAGTCACAATTTTTAAAAGATTATGTCTCATCTTTAGCACCGTACTTAATTCTTTATTATTTTTCAAGCACAATTTAGACGCTTTTTGTGACATTTTGTGACGGTAATAGACAATCCGTGGAACTGGACTGCTGTTCAGCATCCACGGAAGTTATGTGTGTATTCTATGCCTACATCGCAAGCGTCATCACGTGCCCATGTTTAATAGTCATTTACGATGACAGTTGTGATATGACATACATACAATTATGGTATGCGGAAATTATCTTCAACATCATCATCAGCCTGGCTCAGTCAACTGCTGGACAACATCTTATAATTATGAATTATCATTAACTTGTATGCGTATAACTTATTATTAAGTAGAAAATACACATGAAAATTAAATTTTTTGACATGACGGACTTACAGTTTGACACAATTGTTGGCATCTCGTATTCCTGAATGGAAACTATTTGCGGGAACCGCTTTGTTTCCAGTCAGAGGTTTGTTTGAGTTTTACAATACCTTTATCATTTATTCAACTTCAAATACGTGCGAGTAGTAGGAACGTGAAATATTGAAGAATCGATTTGAAG
>DWFY01000297.1:0-10667 GCA_018246875.1 Creonpyge creon creon | reverse complement strand
CACGCATGTAATCCTCCACGAGGTAGGTAGGAAATTCCTACTAGAAAATCTAAGTTGGAAAAATCCAGTGGTACCCGACCCAGGATTTGACCTCTCGATCAGCAGTCGCACTTGCAACCAACACGACCAACGAGCCAGTCAAACTTTATAGGTATTAACTTAATTTTAAAGAAAATAATAAAGATAAGGCCACACTGAACCTAAGATAAATATTAAAATTAATACCCTAAAAGTATGCGTTTGTAAAGTCTGTATGTACAAACTTTGCAACTATCCACGTTTGTACAAATAAATTACATTATTTTGTTAAAAGTATAAATACTGTCATCATTGATTTGTTGACCATATACCGATATTAAAAAGTACTTTCTAAGATATGTTGCCTCTTTCCAAATGGCAAGGACCAATTATATTTCAAGCATAACCTAAGGGAGGTATCTCCCGGCGACTTTTCGCAGCGGTACAGTGGCGGTTCTCGTTGACGCGAGGCTGCATCGTTATTTTAGGCCTTTAGGGAAGTGGGCCTTGGGGATATTTTGCAGCGATTCAGTCGCGCGACTAACGCGATACATTCGCGGCGCTGTCGCGGGTCCTATATCTGCGACTACACAGTACGCATCAGCAGCGCGATGGTCGCACTTGACTTGAGTAAACACAGAGTTATTTTTTGCAGTATGTGTAATAATAAATTCAGCAGACTCTACGTTTTTATTTTTATCTTTCATTTACGCCGCGACGGATGAGTGGCATTTGACATTTTTAAATGAGATAGTCATTGGACCGCCAAGGCTAGATTTCAAAATATCATAGCCCGTCATAATAGATCTTATATTGTGCTTGAAAATGTGTTTGACTGCCTCGTTGGTCAAGTTGTTGCAATAGTGACTGCTGATTGAGAGGTCCTAGTTTCGAATCCCGGGTCGGATACTATTGAATTTTTCAAATTTAGATATTTTAGTTGAAATTTCTATTGGTGGCTCGGAATCTGGATGTGGATCCAGTGTATATAACGTAACTGGTGAAACGTGGGAGTGTACTACACTCCTCTGCGTACCTCTTCGGGCATTACAAACGTGATGTTACGTTTACGTTACGTTTATATTATATATATTTTTAGTAAAAATACAATGCAAAGAACAATTTCAATATTATTGTATACACGAGAATTTGAAAAATCCAAGATAGCTAGTTGCAACATGGTAACAACCCATGTTCAAGCAAATAAAATTTTGATTAGATTTGATTTAGGTGGTAACATTTTAAATTTAGTCACACTAAATATATTCCGCAGCCAAAGCTCTCTAGGCCCGATTATAATTAGACGCTGAAGTGGTCTGTCGGTTCGATGTAGCGGGACTCGAGGGCCCTCTGCCGGCTCTGAATGAATAACGAGCCGTGAGGGTGCTTCCAAGACGTTTTTATCATTGGCGGGCGACACGCGTGACCGCGTTCTATAGAGGCGGGTGGACGGAAGGTCGCAAACCCTACACACTTTATTGCTCTCCAGGGGAACGAGGGGAAGCGCAAGGTCATATATTTTTATTTCACCATTAAAATTCCACATATCATCTTCAACATCAACCCTTTTAAGGTTCCACTGTTGTACACGGATTTCCTCTCAAAATATGAAAGGTTAAGGCAACGCAATTTTAAAATGAAGAGCTATTGAAAATAATAATTTATAGAATTAGTTTACCAGGTTCATTACAATAGTGTATATGGACACGTGTAAAATCATGAATAAAGTGAAATAAAAAAGGCAAGCGACACGGGGGCGCCAAATATGTTTTTGTTTGTATATTTCTAATATGTATCACTCTTACGGTGAAGGGAAATATTATGTCGAAATCTACACATGTTAGATCTATTCTAAGATTCCTTGAGGCAATTTTGCGAACCCACAAGTGATCAGCGTGTCAGGATATGAACGTAATCTCTTTCATTTTGCGAAGCGACGACATGAAAGACAAAACACAGTTCATGATGACGATGTATGTTTGCTGCTAAACAGCAAAGTTCGCTGCGACTGCTGGTGGGACACCTGCCACTAACCTAGGATAAGTTCTATCTTCTGAGCGATGTTACTTAGTCATGACAGAATGGTAGTTTTATGTCAAAAATAAATCACGTTTCAGACGTTAAAACATAATTTAGATATTTCCATCAGCTACTGGACACTTGCCTCACATTCGAAACTTGACTAAAAAAGCAAATAAGAGGAATAGACAAAAAGACGTATTTATAAAATAGAATAAATATTTAGTAAAGTATTTAAGCGCCATTATGTGTTAGTAAGATATTTGATAAAAGGTTCTCTGTTCCTCGAAAAGTCTTCCTTTACGTCTTCAAACTTGTACTTAGCTACACGGGCTGTGTCAAGCGAAGTTATGTTTAATTGTCAGAAACGTGGAGCATATCAAGAATATTGAAATATTGGCATTACTGAAAATACATTAATATACATATCATTATATTTATATTAGTAGTTTCCTATTTGGCTATTTTCCACAGGGATTGACAGAGACTCAAGACTTCCACCGGTTACGAATCTCACACGCTTCTTGCGCTTTTCATCTATTAAGGGTATTCTAGTGCTGGACATCTTTCAGAACATTTCGTATTTGATAGAAAACAGACGCCTGGATGTATCTATTACTACTGGATCAATCACATTTGTCTCATACATCTGTTTTCTAATTGTACCGGTATTAAGTGAAATAAAAGTTTACTGTATGATTTTTTTTAAACTAGCCCTGGTTAATACAAGTAACATTTTATAAACATCTAAAATAGTATACATGACAGTGAAACCGTATATAGATCAAATAAATATGAAACAAGAAAATATATGTATCAGTATGTCAGTAAGTACAGGCAACAAAGAAATAGAAAGATATCAAGAACGTATTTAAACTCCACCTACGGCGCTTGCAACAAAGGTGAGTGCGGAGCGTTAGGAAGTACGCTCCAGAATGCACAACATTAGCTTTGCCTTTGTGCACGCGAGCCATTTTGTTCCTCTACCCTCATTAGCTGCCAACCGAATTGCATGACTCTACATTTAGACGTTCTTTCGAGAAATGTCAAGATGTTGCGAATCCTATCTGTAGTAGGCATTTTGAAATTATTCGAATTAATAATAATAACGCTCCAAAGTCAGAGCTTAGGTATTCTGGAATTCTGTTGACAGTCATTTTCAGACTGATTAAACGCATTCGCCATTTATATAAGTATCACCCTGGTACTGAATCTGAAATATGCTGATATGGGCAACGTGGTGATCTATGTGCTAAATGTGATATTGTTGAAAGTCATACTGATTGATTAAGTTTTACTAAGTATAGCATTAAAATCACCTTTATTTCCATTATAATATTATTACCATCGAATTAAATCTCATGTACGAAACTTAATTATTCTCACCATATTTTCCCTTCGGTATACACAGCGCAAACTCAGCTATTATAGAGGAACGGGTTTCCATAGCACAATAATTTATTAGAAAAATTATATTGATTTGAGAGCAATGAATAACTTTTATTTAAAACTTTTATCACACCTAATATAAAAATATATATATACTTACAGCTTTCCATCTGCAGCTTGCACTCCTGTGTGTCATGGGGGTAGATGATGAAGTTCATGGCGCAAGAGAGTTTGAGGGTCAGCTTCACCATGTACAGTATAGTCTTGTCCTTGTACAGCCACACGTAGTGGTTGGGGATCGTCATTGTCTGGAAGGTGACGGACTTGGCATTCTTGAAGAAGGAGTCTGGCCGCCACATGTGTTTCAGCCAGTCCACTTCCAGCAGTCTGGTGGAGAGTATTAACATGTATATAAATCTTGGAAAATCCTCAGCCCAATCTGGACCAGAGCAGACTGGTGGTTTATACTCCAGGACTCCCGCAATTGCTTGGGAGTTCCTAGACCAAAAATTGGAAGTATGAATAGTTGCAGCCAAATAACTGAACAGACAACAGGGCATATACTGGTCACCTGATATTCAGCGAGCTCTGCAGTCTTGTTTGACCACATCTGCATAATAGGAGCTCGAAAATCAACCACTAAACGAAAAGTAATACTTTAGCCAATATATGAACAGTAATACTGGTTGCGCAAACAAAACCTGTAATTAAAAATACCTACTACGATTTTCAGGAACTTAAGTTAACTAAACGTATTAAACAGCATCTGCATTATGTAAACTTTTCTGATATATGTTGCTCACCTGTATTCAGAAGTCATATTTTCTGGCAGTCTCAGTCGAAAGTCCTTCCAAGTTTGCGCAAAGAAGATATCGGCTGCGTATGTCTGTGAAACAGAAATTAAAATTATATCTGCGATTCCATCAGTATTAAAAGGTACACGAACGTAGATCTTCCCTAATAAACACCGTTTCTATCTTATGTCCTAAGCGGACGCGGATTTCAGGAGGAAGTCATCATTCAGCATAAGCTATTTCATTTATTAAAATCAGTCCTCATTTATAATCTCACCACAGAAATGTTGTGAAGTACTTAATAATTTGTCCCTTGCTATCATATTGCGATGTTGCTACGACAGAATAAGGTGTATAATAGTTGCTATTATATTTGGGAATAGGAAGATTTGCATTTAAATATTTGATCATCTTTATTATTGATGTACTTAAAAATAGCTATATTGGCGCTTACTACAATCTACCCTCCTTTTCTTCTCGTAATAATAGCTTTTTTGTTCGGCGAACTTAATCCCTCATCGCTGGCTGTTAAAGAACGTGCAAACAAGCGTTTTTATACAGCGGGTTGGATGTGCTGCGTGGGTATAAATTGAGACTTATAACGGGATGGACAAATATTCATTTGATATATATAGAACATGAACTAGTAATATATAATATGTATCAGGGCGATGCATTGTGTATTCATACGTATATACGCATCTTTAATCCCCAGCCCCTTATATAAAAAGGAAAACATTTCTGAACCCTGACAATTTTATATAGAACACAAAAATTGAAAAACAAACACATTTATTTGTAATATTTTCAGCACTACCTAAAACGTAAATGTGAAAGAAAGCCAAGTTCGCTACAAAAATATTGCAATATAAGTACTCGATAAAGACTTCGCTAATAAAATAAGTGAGTCCTAACTGAACACAACGTTTTTTCCAATTTTCTTAACCCATAGCTCCTGTCATACATAACGTTCATTAAAAGCTTTAAAAAAAATTGTTTTGCTACTATATGGCGTGACTTGGCAAGCACTTCCTGGGCACGCGTGATATCTAGGATATCCTAGGTATAGCTATAGGATGTATGAATGAACAGGCCACGACATATCAAGGGCTAAAATGAATGGGTGTATATTATAACTAAAAGCAACAGGTATATAAATAGGTCAGATAGATTTTTAGCAGGGAGGGGTCGAAAATGGCTCAAAATACATATAATGACAACCTATATGTATGACAACGTATAAAACAACCTACTGCATGTGTCGCTCTTTTGCTTCGCGAACTTGGCTGAAACACTGCCATATCTAGGTATATCTCGTAACAGAAATAAATCAGTGTCGTTACAATAATGGCGGTTTTGTTCGTTAATCGTGAGCCGACTCGCTGCTCGGATTCCCGGCGAGCTCAAACAAGCGGCATGGCTTTGTGAGCTTCGCGGAAAGCTCCGTACTCCACATTTATACAACTACTTAAAGGGATATTTTAATAAATGCTTTTCTACTTTACGCTGTCTTATCATTACATCATCCGATACAGACTGGCCCGTTGGTCCAGGGGTTAATGAACCTGACTGCTGAGCAGCTCACCAGTTACGTTAAACTCAGATATGGCCAACTGGTTCCTATTCATGCAGCGTCTGTGCTAAGGTAATCAGATATCTACTGCTATCAGATATCTACTGCTGGTAATCTGACAATGCAAAATTTTTTCCTGGGTGCAAATCAAACCCATAATCAACATCGTCATCATCAGTTAAATCCTTAATATATCTCTTCGTAACGGACATGTAAATCTCGGAAGACTGTCGCCCTGATTCTCCGAATGTAACGTAAATCTCTTATGCATATGCAGTGCATAACACGTAGAAGTTAACCAGACATCTCACTATTATGACGTAATAGCGAGCGTACGGACGCGTCGAAGGTAAGAGCGCTGGGCTTTGGTAGGCGGAGTCAAATGGTGGGAGGGAAAGGGCTTTCCTCGCAAGTGCGAACTTGATTTCTGCGTGTTGTACGTTGAGGTAAAAGATAGCTGCCCGCTTTACCTAGATGTCCACATACAGGTCAAAACCGACCTTATATTCTAAAGAATACCTAATGCTGAAAGTTACACGCGCCTGTGAAAAGGGCTATTTAAAGATGTATTTTTGAATCGTCATAGCATAACCGCTTTTTTGAAGTTGAGTAACGGGAGAGATGCCTTACAGTCGGTCCTGATGGCAGTATGATAGTTATACTTTGGTTAGTAGGCTGCTTCCAGTTTGTTAAAATTTCATAATTAAATATCGAACCTTCTGAATATCATTCATGACCCTCTACTCTATATGTAGTAATCTATCTCTACTCTGTGACAGGAAATTAGTATATATATCGATTTTCTAGTATCTTAAAATATATTGAATTCAATTAAATAAGCTATCTTTTTTTAATTAAAGCAAAATGGGCACTTCATCATAATAAGAAACGGGCATGAAGGTCAAGTGGTTTATAACATTAGTATCCAATGTTAAATTTCTCTTAATGTCTTCCACAGATACGTTGCTTCTCCTAAGAACGAAGTTGCGAAAGCTTATCATTGTCTATATAATCTAAGGCGGCGCATAGAAGTATAAACTCTGCTGTGTAGCGGCAAACGTAGCTGCTGCTGTGGCGGTCTTTTTATATAAACCCAATATGGGATTTTAATCATTCATGAGTTGTTTCAAATAAGTGTACGTATGTGTAACTCCAACCATGTGGCGTTAGTATTATATAAGGAAAAATAGTCATATACTCTTAGAGAAGACATTCACTTGCTGGTCACAAACCTCAAACGATTACGTTGTAACTAAACTTACCATAGAATTCTCATCGATCGAATCCAGACCCATAACTGTGACGTGGAAGTTGACGATGGTGGGCTGGTCGTTCTTCTTCGGCGGTCGCATCTTGTCGTACAGTCTGGGGTCATCAGGTAGCAAGTCTTGGAAGGTTAGGAGAGTAGACCTATTGACAATTGCCCTTTATGTTAAAAAACCAAGTTAATCTGACTTCATGTTTCAACTGTCTATAATTATTTATTATAAGTAGGTAAGTGGACGTTCTGCCAATTCGCACTTGGCCAACGTGGCAGTATATGGCTTAAACCCTTTTCGTTCTCTAAGGAGACCCGCTTGCAACTTATTTATTTTGGTTGTCCATATAACCATATATATAAATATAATCATAAATATAAATAACCAGCGTGCATAACACGGCTCAAGCGATCCGAATTACATTGAGGTCCGACGAGGACCACCGTAAAACTACCTCTATTCTAGGCGCCGAATAGGATACCTATGCTTTCGCCAAAGAAAAACAGCTCCGCGTTGTCATACATTGAGTACCAAAATAATTAGACACGGAGGTCATCCTACTGACCTCCAAGAAACAGGCCTGCCGATCAAGCCCGTCCACCGAATGGTGAACGAAAGTTCCCAACTACCCTTCGATATGATCTTGCTAATCCCGGATCTTTTCCCGAAAGGCAAAGAAATTTTTTCACTCAAGGAAGTCTGTTTACTCGCCATATCCTCAGTAGAGCCCCCGTACCAAAAAGGACCGGGCCAATGTCATCCGTGCCAATTATTTCGCCACTCTGCTAAAAATTGTCCCGCAACACCGCGTTACGTTAAGTGCCTGGGAAGCCAGGGCACAACGGATTGTCCTAGAACGCGAGATTATCACAAGCCGCCCAGTTGCATCAACTGTGGCGAGCAGGGACACCCTGCTAATTATCGGGGTTGCCCACGCGCTCCCAAAAAAGCCTAAAGGCAGATACACCTCCCGGTCAGCCTATAGAAAGGCTGCGCCAACCTCCAAACCAGCCGCCTCCAAATCGGCTCCCCTCCCTGCCTAAAACGCGCGTGGCTCAAGACACTATCAATGGTGGCAAACAAACAGCAGCGGCGGCTTCACCGTCTGCTGAAATGGCCTCTCAGGCTTCGACGGTCCCCCATCCGCACATCACAAGGCAGCCCAACCACCGCGTCAAGCCACTGGCGACTTCCAGGTCATCAGCAAAGCATTTAATTCCACTTTGTAGAGTTTAGCGCAGTAACGAACAAAATGCGCTCGGCCAAATATGCAGTGGACACCATGAACATCATTCGTTCTTTGAAGCAATGCTCATTTCAAATAATTATTAAACAACACAACAATGAACAGCATACCTAACATTTACAATCACACAGGTAGGATTAAACCTCATTCTCTGGCCATTGCATACTTCAACGCTAACGGACTAAAATAGCAAGCGGATCTCGTTCAGCACTTCCATATGACTCACCAGGTAGACATAATAGCTATACAAGAGAATTTTTCAAACATAATCAATTATCAGATCATATGGAATGACAGAGTGAAGTCTCCTAAAGGTGGCACTCTGATTTACTACAAAAGGTCCTTACACTGCATGCTAATAACTCCTCCTCCTCTCACCAACATAGAGGCGTCAGTCTGCCGGGTAGCACTAGCAGGCCATCAGCCAATCAGGATAGCATCAGCCTATCACCCCCCTAGAAAACCTATCCTAGAAAAGGACCTCTCGGCTCTGGTGGACGTGGGTGACTAGTGATGATTGACGTTGGGTGAAGTCGTGACGATGTTTTTTACACTGCTATAAAATTTCTCTCATACGTCAATAAAGAAGTTTCACTTCAAAAACGAATATACGCCATTTAAGCCGTTCAGAATTACACGATGGAAATTTATGGTTTCGTGGCTCTATTGTCGATGCTCGCCGGTTCACAATGTGGGCCGCCACAATGAATGTTTACTTAAATTCTTAATGGGTTTATCTGCCATATGACGACCTGCCCAAGGCTTTTCATGGTATTCAGAAACATAATGTATCTCGATATAATATTTACCAAAAACCATTATATATGAAGAGAGTGAAGAATGTATGTAGAAGCACGTCAGGTCTGTAAGGAAGAGACATTTGGCACTCGTTGGTCTCTGCCTACTCCTTAACCGACCTGACGTGACGATATAATAATAATATTCAATAATAATATTTCATTATACACTCAATGATCGTCATACATTGTTGATGTCTTTATTTCTGTAATGTTCTATTGCTGTCGTTGTCTATGTTCTATTATTATCTTCTAACATTATTATGTCGTCACGCCAAGTCCCTTACTTAGTGAGCAGAGAGCTTAGAGTGCCAAATATCTCTATCCTTATAGATCTGACGTGCTTCTTCTTCGTTTAAATATATTTTTTTATAATAACGACACAAATCTCTGTTCAGGCTTCAAGTGTGCCAGCATCATCACTGCAGCTATTTTCAAGCAGATGCCAAGGGAGCTGTAGTGTTCGTTATTATTATTTTTTTAATTTAAAGGGGTTGTAAGGTTTGAGGGGAGATATTCTTACTTACAGGTGTATATTATTACCAGCCTTTCTTAATCCTGAATACTTAAATAGCAACGCTTTTGTGGTTGACATTGGAACACAATTGCAGCTCGTATTTATATAAGATCTCTTATATTGAGTTCTTTAGTGGCTCTGAAGCCACTGCAGATCTCAACGGATCTATAAGGTTAAGCAAAGGCAGGCACGGCTAGCACTGTGATGGGTGATTGGTAGTTACAAAGTTACATGAGCGTGTCCTGGCTTCTGAGTGCTTGTTACGCAGTTGGTCATGGTTGTTACCACTAGGTAACAATCGTTAAACCTCGCGTAGGCCTTAGCAGAGCCGGATTAACCATGTCTGAGTCCCTAGTCAATGCAATTCTCAGGACTCTTTAACGCTTTTCTAGCTTCGTAAAGTTAATTTTTTTTAAATACTTGTAGTTATATCCAAGGCCCTAGTTGTATAATATTATCATTTCGGATACAATTCTTCAAATTAAATCTTCACTTGATGAAAGATTTTCAGTTTTTTTCCTTATTGCCTGGGGCCCCTAGACGATGCGGGGCCTATAGGCAGTTGCCTATACTGCCTTATGGATAATCCGGCCCTGGGCCTTAGAAGCAATTTGAAAACATCTGATACATGGGTTGGCCACTAATTCATATTTCAGCTAATCTGTACTGGATCCGCGTGGTGAAACTTGCTCCAAGCCTTCTGCAGTGGCTGAAGAGATCTGAACCTAGCAGTTGAATTTAAAAAGCATTGCAGTCAGTAGCAAATACATTTAATTTAAGTATTTAGAAAAAAACGTAACATCACGCCTGTAATCCCCGAAGAGGTAGGCAGAAGAGTGAAGTACACTCTCACATTTCACCAGTTGCGCTTACGTCCCACTATGGAATACGTGGTGAGTCTATTGGCATACACCGGGCACAAATCGAGACTCCGAAACACTACTAGCAATTTCTACTAGACAATCAACGTAAAATCATGCCTGTAATCCCCGAAGAGGTAGGCAGAGGAGTGTAGTACACTCCCACGTTTCACCAGTTAAGTTTACGTCCCAATA